>APFE031538084.1:78400-161516 GCA_000404065.3 Pinus taeda | reverse complement strand
GTGCCTCGCTCGCTTGAGATGGAAGTTGACAGTGGCAGCTCTTCTGTGTTGATGTGTAGTAGGTGGATCTTCGCTCCTCGCTATCCGTCATACGGGGGTTGCTGTCCTTGTGACTACTTGGTTTCCATCTTGATGGTTGTCTTACGGGGTGATGTGGGTGATGTAATGTTGAAGTTTTAACCCACGGTGTCTGTTTCTTTAATTCACCCTGCTGTGTTGCCTATTGTGATGTCTTCTTTTCCAATATGACTTCAACCACTGCGCCCGTATCTGATGTACCTGTAACCTTTTCTGCTTCAGCCTCTGTTTGTGTTTGATTGTCGATCATCAAAGGCTCATCATATGATATGTCAGTCCCTGGAATATCTTCTACTTCATCCTCCTTGGATTCTACCTATTTATTAATGGAAATATCCTGTAATGTAATTTTCTTCTTTTTATACCAGAGCTTCAGGAATTTCTTCTGTACATTAATATTGATAGTACTCACTGATTCCATCCAAAGGTATCCCAAAATAACATCCATGTTATCCATATCTGAAGCATAAAAATCACCATGCAACACATACTTATCCATAGAAAGCTTCAAATCCTTATAAATTTGAACATCTGCATCATCAACTAGTGTGTTTTCAATGTGTTTTGCTGGAACGTGCAATTTTTTTGCCAAATTAACATTGATAAAATTATGCGTGCAATTAGGATTTATAGAAACAATAATCTTCTCCTTCTAAATCAATCCATGAACTTGCAGTAAGGAGACACCCATAGAAATTAACCCCTTATGTGTCTCATTCTCCTTTTTTCTAGCCCGAGACCATTTGTCCAAAAAGACTTTTTCAAATTCTGCATCTGAAAGTTTGATCAACTCCTTGTGGTCAAATGATAACCACCATTTTTTAGCCTCATCTTTCATATTAAGCACTATTGTAATCTTTCAAAGTGTGCCATGTGTGGACTTGTATCTCTGTATGAATTCTTCAATAGTAGGACCCTCATCTTTCCCTGTAAAATATAGCATCTCCATGAAGACGGTTTGAGAAAAAATTACTTACTTGGCGAAAATTTGAAATTGCCACAATTTCGTCAGTATTGCTCAGAATCTCTATTATGACCTGTTTTCAGAAATGGAACAATCATTCTGCATCTACCCATGTGATAGAAATCTTGATCCAGGCACTAGAATTTTAGATCTGTGTTGCTATTCTCCCGTCATCACCAAAATTTATGAAAAAAGAGCTGATTTTAAATCAGCGATATCTCCCTCATCCGAACTCCGATTCAACTAATTTTTTTTTTTTTAAATTGGGTATTTTTTCACAGAGAATCCAGATCTACAATTAGATTTTGCAGATCTTGCACCAGGACGTCCAGATCTGCGCCGCAAACTCGCTGCCCTGAAAAATTATATGCAACCCCACTGATTTTTAAATCAGCGATATCTCCTTCATCCGAACTCCGATTCAGCCGATTGTTTTTTTGAAATCGGGTATTTTTTCACATAGAATCCAGATTTGCAATTAGATTTTGCAGATATTGCACCAAAACATACAGATCTGATCTATAAACTCGACGCCCCCGAAATCCTGCAAAAAGTAAAAAAAATTCTCCATTTTTTTGTCCAAGAAAGTGCTCTGATACCACTTGTTGTAGATCTAACCCGGAAATATTATAGATCTAATATGAAAATATAAGACAATGCAAATAAACCCAGAAATACTATGAAATGATTCTTTATTGATCAAAACCCTTAAGGTAGGGCAACACCATACATTCACTCCTTAAGGAAGGAGAACACTCCACAAGCCATATGCATGTTCATACAATATTCCTTGACAATCCCTTGACATCCTCCATGTGGAGTCTCTAGCCTCTATATAGGCCTCATACATGCAATACCATGGATCATTACCATGGTTCCCTCATACCATCCACTAATACCATGGGCCCATTACATTATTACTAACTACTTGTGGTCCCTTACACGATATGGGTTAACCACCTTATTTATTACTATGGTTCATCTCATTATTACATTATTACCTTGGGTACCTCCCTTTGTACCCCATATTACCCCCCCTAGGTATATAACAAAGTTGGTTTTTCATGGTGATTTTATTAGCTAGAATAGGGAATTTTATTTCAGGATATTTAAACCTATTTTATGCATCTAGTTGTGCATAAGATTTGAGTTCCCTACATCAGGTTTTACTGTTGTTTTATTTCAGGAATTTTTCCAGCAATAAACCTATGACTTTTCACTACTGGAATCTCTATTTTATGATTGTGGAATTGCATACTTAGACCATTTATATTCCTTATATTTGAAATAGATATATGAATATTTTGTATGGTAGAATCACAGAGTTTTTGTGACCAAGGAACTAGGGCTTTTGGTAAGCTTACTTTGTGGTTGATCTGAAGACTGTTTTCTCCAGCATTGCCCTATCATTGGGAAACTATTATTTTTGGACCATCTATCTTCTAGGGTTTAAAACCTTTCCTTAGAATTTTTTTTTCCTTGGGTATTTCAATAAATCTTTCGAAGACTTTACGAAGGCATCCTCTCTAATGTTCTTGGAAGACTTTATCAAGGTTTCCTCTATGTTATTCTTGGACCTGATAGAATCCTTTTATAGTGCAAATATGATGGGGGATTTTCGTATTGTTCCTTAAATGTTCCATGTTATGATGATATCATTATCAACCCCACTATATTTGGATTTTTTATGTTCTAGGAGTTGGTGGTTTTACAATGGATGCATTGATTTATTGTGATGGGAGGCATGATACTTAACTATGGGTTCATGTTGATATATCTGACTCTATGACCACTTATTCTCAAGAGGGAACTACATGCTTTCTCCCCTATAGTTCTAGAGGATCTATCCCCACCAATTTTTTATAGATGGTTCTTCCATGAAGGAGTCTCAACCTATTATAATGGATTGTGTTTTTCCACAATATGACACTAGCTCTTTTTGGTTGACATCTCTATTTCTAGGGAAAACTTGAGCGACCTTTTTTAGTTTTAGTTGATCAACATGTTTTAGTGGATCTTTCTTCTTTACCTCTACTAAAGGCCACACTTGTTAGGTTGTGAAATGTTGGCATGGTAAATAAGGTGTTTTTGGGGGGTTTATATGTGACATCTCCATTACATGGCCCATGTCCCATGCTTAGCATTAGGGGGGATTTTTTATCTAATGCTCTCTCTTTGAGGCCTTTTATTCGAATTAGGGGAATGTTGTGCCTAATACTAACTTGATTTTGAGATATGTACCCATATGCATATTCACTTTCGTTTCTTGACCATGACCAAACTATATCGAGTTAGTTATTCACATAAAATCACTCTTAGTATTCAAGTTCTCTAGCTACTCATGTTGAGTTCTCACTATGATCAAACTTCACAATATCCTGTTAAGCAAATTTTTTAAATGTCAATGATCAAATGTCTCTCACAAACATGCCACTAGCAACAGTGAAGTACTACAATTGTAATGGTGTTACAAGGGGGGATGTAGCTACCAAAGCTACAATAATGAGTGACCATAAATGAACATCTTTACAAAGATTATGTGGAGGCTTGTATAAGCTACCCGTGATACTTGAAAAAAAAATAGATAGAAAGCAAGAAGTGAACACCCATTCGCAATTGTTGCAATGGATCCCAATATGAGCCCTGGAGCCTTTGGATTATTGAGCAATGGTAAGCATAAAAGAGGAACATGGTTTCTATGATTCTGCTAACCATATTCCACATCCTGGAGACTCTCTTCACCAAGGAAGGAAGATGGGAACAAAATGGATCAATGATTGCCACCAACTCTAGGTGACCCACTGATTATAGACCTAAGAGTTGACCTTTGAATCTCAGCCTTGTTAATAGATTTTGAATTATCCAAATGTATTTCGAATTGAACGAGATCATTTGAATGTTATTATTTTGATTGATGCACCTTCTGCAAATGTATAAGTTGTGAATATGCTCCAAAATGGTTCATGATGAGATGAGAGTGTGGACCTAAATATCACATTTCTCATATTCATTAATAGATTTACATGGAGAACCAAGAGGAATATTTTCAGTAAACTTGTTTCCAAACCTAAGTTAAAACTTAAAACTAGTGACATGAGAAGTGTAGAAGAACCATTTTACAAAGTTCATAGCCACACATGTTAAAATCATTGGCACAAGGTGAGAAGAACTCATTTAGTTACTAGATTTCTTATTTATTCCCTATTGAGAAAGGTAAAGAAATTAATGCAATGCAAAAGTTTACCCTTTTCAACAATGATACCAAGCTTAACCATAGCAATCATATCATCATTTCTTATAGTGGTCAGACAATGAGAAATAATAATTATTATATTTATGATAATTCTATTAGGATCTTGTACCACTTTTTTAGACATCATATCCAAGGCACTAGTAACTTCATCAAGGAGAAGAATTGGAGATCTTTTAAAATATCCCTTGCAATTGCAATCCTTTGTTTTTGGCCTCTAGATAATTGTGTGCCATGATCACCTACTATTGTATCAAAACCATGTAAATGACAACTAGAATCATCAACATATGCAATATCCATATGCAAAGAAACACATATTACACGATGAGGAAAGTTAGAAATAATCAAGATCTATATAAATAAAAAAACCTTGTGGCATATTGCTTATAAATTTTGTTGCACTAGCAAGCTTGGCTACAATAGATATTTCCTCTAATGTATATCCATATTTACCATACACAATATTATCTTTAATAGTGCATGCATAGAGGATAGGTTCCTAGCTTACAAGTCCAATATTTTTTCTTATCCATTGAAGTTGAAGCTGCTTGATATTCAAAGTATCTATAAGCACTTCAATAGTTTGTGATCATAAAATATCTCTATGGGACTTATCACTATGTGATTTCTACTTCCACTCTCTCCAACTAAAGCTACAGTGGTGCCTCTAGGTATTTTCATTGATATCCGAAAAAATATTTCAACAACAGACCTTGTTGGATACCTAAAGTATACGTCTTTAAGTTCAATGTCACCATGAATGTCCTTGAAGACCAAGCCATTCATATCATTCATATCAATCTCCAATGTCCTATTAATTTTCTCAAACATTTTGTGAGTTGCAACTTGTCCAATTTCAAATGCATCTAAACATGGCGATGTCTAGGTTATTGACCTAAGATCTAGAAAAATATTTGTCATTTCCTTGATTTATCAAGTTTATTTTATCTACATGAATAAGTGAAAGGAAAATTAGTTGAATTTATTTAATGTACATGAATAAGTGAAAGGCCATTTATTTTAATTTCTTTATATAAGGATAATATTGTGTTTGGTAATGCATATTCATCTTAGATGCTTCCAAAAAGAATTGCAAATATGATGTTAAGCACATTGACACAGGAATATCGTTCATTGATAATTAATTGTGATACATAAGAAAGATCCAATGTGTAGGTGTAGTATATAATAAAGAAGGAAGTTCCCATACCAAAACTAGTAGCCAACCCTTTCTGAGCAGTAGCTTTGTAAGAAATATTAAGTGACTTATCATAGCCAATCACAGATTTTTTCTCCATTGTAAAAGGAACAATCTAAAAGGTCATTCATCTACTTTACCAATCTTAGAAATGTGCGATACAATATGTATTGATATTGTAGTGCAATAACCTCAACCAAAATTAAATAAAATTGGCTTTACAATATGTTGAGGACCAAGGCATGCATATCCTTGTTGATCGTATACTTACAATCCTAATTGAGCCAATTTTCTCCTCCATGACATTTCTTTCTTCTGCATCTGTTTGCTAACTTCAGCTTGACATATTCACTGTTATCATAGTCATAGTGCTACTGGTTTCTATAACAAAAGGAATTGTAATAAACATTACCATGGTAAGTTTCCATCCTTTGGTGAAGGCCACAATGAAGCCTCCAAAGAATGAACATGTGAACTGTATGGACATCCTGACCTGAGAAAACAAAAAAATATTAAAGATATAATAAGATGATTGTACCTTTATCTATGGAAAACAAAAACATAGTTCAATATTTTTTATAACTAATGTTTAAAATATTTCAAGCAAACCATATGATTATCATACATTGAATTTGATAGAATTTGAAGTAGGTTATCCCATAAAATATAAAATGTGTTTTCCTTCATATTTCATTACATATCCTAGCTACTAATAATGATAAATTTTTAAGCCAAAGAATGCCTTGTTGGGAATTCTCATAACTCCTTCCCATGTGCTCACGCACATCAACTTATCTTCAATTGTATACTATTACACAACCAACTTTGATACAGAAACAAAAATTAATTAGGACATCAATGTATTTGGTGATAAATTGTCCATAATTCATCAATTTGAATGACCATTTTTTGTGGAGGGAAACCTGCATGCCATTAGATAATTGGTTTATATCAAGAGTACATTGATGGCATGCAAAATACAAGATGATGAATGCACATGCACATGAAAAAAAATAGTAACCTACATTCTCATTGATGATCTCTATAATATTTGTTAAAAACATCAAAGAGGGGATAGAATCGAAGTCCTCTAGGCAAGATGACTTACAAATGTCATGTGAAGGAAACCAGAAATTGGTGGATTATAGAATTTCATTCCTAGAACTGCTAAGCAGCTTTGGAAAGTGGATGTGGAAACCTATAAGCCCTCCTACTCTGAAATTTAATTTTGATGGCTCTTCAAGGAGAAATTCTAATAGCAGAGTAGGCATTGGATATGAAAAGTTATTTGTAGGAAAAAAGAAGGCAAGCCAATGTTTCCTTGTGTTTCAAATACAAAGATGGGAACCAATAATCTAGTATGATTGTTTCCGATCAAGTAAGAGATACAATATGCTTTAGCTATGGGGATTGACCACCTAGTAATTTGAAGGAGGGATTCATTATTCATGTATCATTATCAATTTCATTTAGTGGGTTCTATCGACTTCCTATGAAGACCTATTAACTGAAAATTGGAGATTAACATCCCTCTAAAGGAGGTGACATGCTTTAAAGGAGCTCCCCAAATATCTAGCTTCACCATATCTAAAGAAAAGGAAAAAAAGTTGTTGATGAACTAACAAATATTGCATCATATGTAAGTTGGGGAGAAGGACCCTTGACCTCCAATTGGACTAAGGTGGAAAGCAGTGAAATAAGGAAAGAATTAGGAAGACTAATTGTAGAGTACAGGACATGACATGGATTTACTAAGAGTCATTCTGGGGTGAATGGGATCCCTTCAAACAATGACCGCAACATCATAAATTATCAAGGCTTGGCATATTCTCAAATATCGTTAGAGTACGCTAATGGCTAGGAGTTAACACCACAGTAGGCAAGATGAATCTCCAGATGCACAACTTTAAAATATGTTACCTCCCTTCTACCTCTGATCGAAATTCAAGTGAGAATGATTTCATATTTTCTATATGAAGTTATGTTTTGTTTTTTTTGAGTGTATAGTAAACCAAATGATAAAATTAAATCAACGATATTGATTGGAAAAGTGTCACAAGATCTACTTTTGAAAATGGCAATATTGTATTCAAGTTTTATAAATAACACCCTGAGTCTGTGTCATACATGAGCTTGTACATCAATATATTCTCAGAGTGAGCGTATCTAGTGAATGATGTAATCTCCTTTCTAACCATGTGATCCTTAATAATGAACTTAAAGAGGGCCAAACTATAGGCCATTTTGTAGTCTATTTGTAGGTTATTGAATATGGTGTGGACATTTTGAGCCTTTCCGTTGGACCAATAATCCAACTTCAAGTGGTCAAAGTGCTACATTTCTCAATCCTTTTAATGTTTCCCTTCTTTTAGCTATCAAAGCAGGATTTTAGCACAATCTAGAGGAAATGGTGGTCCATATCCCAAAATAATGTTATTTTTTAGTCCATGGATAATGTTTGTAGCAGCTAGTGTAGATGATCATAGCAACAAAAACACACTTTTTTCTAGGATATGGAAAATATATTCCACGGATTGGGATTTCACTTAAGTTCTTGTCATTGAGAAATTAGATTTATTTGCTTGCTCTTGGGAATTAAACAAAAAAATTCCCTTTTCATTGCTCCAATGGACCCTTTCCTAGTTTATATGTTTCTACATTCTTTACTTCAAAATATAATCTCTTACGTAGTATTTCTTTAAGAACTTGTTGTGATATTGTTGGGACTAGCATCCACTAATTGTTGTAGTCAATTCCTAACATCTAAAAATGGATACTATGTGCAACCCCAACATGCAAAGTTTAGTCCTATTCTCTTAATGTAGGAATTGATAAAATGATAAATTCTTCTTATGTGATATATAGTTCGAATGTCAAAACCTTGAAGCTTCTAACAAGACTGTGATTCAATGTAACATTCTAGTTTGTGGATATTCATATAACTTTGTTGATGGTGCTTCATATGTAAGATGTATGTTAGAAACTAAAAAGAGTTTAGATGCAATTGGGTTCATCCTAGCTATGGAGACTCCATCTCCAGGAGCTAAATTTGATCCAATTCTAGTAGGAATTCCAGGAATTGTTATCAAAGAAGTAGATCAAACACAAGTATAATTTACAATATCAACATTTTTGAGTTGAACTATTACATGTTGATGGTATTTTGGAGTCCCTAGCAATATTTTCTAGCAGTTTTCCTTTGACTGAAGGAAATATGCTCTTAAGGTCAAATAGTTGATCCTTTTAAATAAATCATTTGTGCTTTTCATTAGACCAATACTTGTGTATATTTCTAAGTGTTTCTTTGTTTTTGGCTAAAGGTTCTTAGATTATGGACTTTAACCTTGATACCACTATTCAAGTATGTTTTTATAGTTCTAGGGGTTGATAAGAATGGAGAAGCTACCTTCAAAATTCTCAATTTGACAATTAATATATTTTAATATTTATTTCAATTTTCATATGTGGAAATCATAGGATTTCTTTTTATAATATGGGAATTAAGAATGATACCTCTATAATAATGTCTTTGCAGTACATAGGGAAGTTCATCCTCTGGCATCTTAATCTGACACAAGGATTTCTATTTCTATGTGGTCTATCTAATCCTACAGATTCATGCAGGTATAAATTTTGCATTTTGTTCTCTATTACACAAGCATGCCAAAATTAGTCTAAGTCAAGTAGCTAATGAGCATATTTCAACATACAACTTTGATTATTTCCATCAGACAAGCATTGGATCAACAGTGAAAAGTGTTCTTGAAATGTAGACATTTTTGCACTCTATTTCTTATTGTTTCTCTAGTTTGCATATACATGTGAGATAGGGTCCTCACTCTTTCCATTTCTAATATTTTGTGATCATTTAATATGTTTTCATGACATTTGACTAATTGTATTTTCTTTGCATAAAATACATTGATGCTAATGGAGATTTTTACATGAATTTATGCAATTTTTCTACAGTGTTAGGCCTCAAATTCTCAACGTATCACCATGAATGTAAGAGCTACACTAAAACTCTCTTGATATGCCACCATAAAAATCAATGTTGAGGTAATCTATTGCACCTTATTTATTCTCAAACCCCGACATGCCATTGTATGGTGCTAGAAATAGTCAAAGGTACTCATCATTGTGTTTAAGTTTTTCTTAATTTATTGTGTCATAATGATACTATCTGGGGTATCTTATTTTTCTTTAAACCACAAGAGAATTATAAGGTATGAAAATTGTAGACCCTTGTTGAACAATGCACAACCAATGGAATTTATGGTATATGAAACCCAACCAATGGGGGTGGGGTGAAGTAATTGTCAAGCAAACAAAGAAATTATTTTAAAAAATGACCCTCAAGATACAAACCATGGAATTTTGTAATTTTAAAGTCACTATGAACTATGGAAAGATGTAATACTTGAATTTTCAAGAATAAAGTTTACCCTACCTAAGATAAGAATTTTGGTTTTGTCTACCAAAATTTGATCCCTCCTTTTCTTAACCAGTGAGTCAATTATACAATCATTGTGCTTAGGATTTTTCATGTGCTTATACATTCACTTTGCCCCTTGCATTTTGGTATAAGATGCTTGGATTGAGCTATGGATATAGGACAATCCTTTCTCTTATATTCATGAGCATCCAGTATTCTAGCCTTGAAATATTTTCTTCGTAACATAGTTGTAATTTACATTTCATGGGAATTCATTTCACATTAGTACTCCCCTTTTTGAAGTGAACCCTATTGGAGAGAACAAGGCACTATTATACCCTTACAAGGGTCCAATTTCCTCAAATATTGGAGGGATTACCCTCTAGAGTTAGTGTGTTAAAGGTTGTCATGCTCTACAATTAGCATTCCTTCTAGCAACCCTTCTGAGACTTGTTTTAGGATTATAAAATCTCTCCCCCTTGCTACATTATTTCAATTCCCCTTCACCACATGATAAATGGTATATGCCACACAATTAAAACTAACATTTTGCCAGGAGGTATTAGTACTAGACTCTTCTCCATTTGCAGTTTATATTCTCCCTCCTATCATTAGTACTAATGGAGATTAAGATTTCCCGTTGTTTTCTTAGGAAGTTGGCTTCTGAGCTCTTAGCATTATATTAAGCCAATTTTATGCATTATTATTTGTAACAATATTTGTCGTACTTAATGACTGTAATATTTGATTTACAGGTTGTTGTACTATTTTTAGGTTTTTTGTTACCTTTCTCTTTTTGAATATTTGGGTTTCTATGCTTGGATATCAAGAAGGCTTGGGTCTTAACCATCTTAGATGTAGGAAACATAACAAAATCAGTTGAATCTGAACTGTAATATTAGGTTTATCTATCAAAGGCATCCATTATGATACCCTAACTTTTTGGCATGGTTGTGCAAAAGGAAGAATGGGTAATAACAATCAAGAAACAAGTACTCTTAGGTAAATATGAAATTGAAAATGCAACCCCTATTCTCAACAATATAGAGTTATATGACCTAATTTATCATAATGTGTCTCATTTTAAAAGGTAATGCAATAAATGCTATAAAATATTTGTCGATTTTTGGGTAGTTTTCTCCTATTGATTTTCATATTTAACATAATCAAGCAAGGTTGTGTCAAGTAAGAAAAGACGTTTTGGAATATGAGAGAATGTGGGTAGTGTACTAGTCTTCATAGTTTACTTGATGTAACAAGTGTTCTACCATAAACCTTGCAAACATGTATGTTTTCAATTTCCCTACCTGTGATGTCAAGGTTGTCTCAGAAATTCTACATGGTCCTAGTATATGGGGCCAATCATATCACCCCATTATTTTAATGTTTTTTTCCCATAATTCTATCAAAGTTTGGATAAATTTGAGATTGTGAATTCAAGAATTGTAAATTGAAATTTTGAACTAATTCTTGAGTTCAAAATGTACGTAGATACTCAAAATTACAATTTGAACAACAAAAATTTCAATTTTGACTCTTCCTCATTTATGAGATTAAAAAAAAATAGGGTAATATGAGTACCTGATATAAGTCTCCATATCAAATGCTAAGTGCCAAATATCAAATGTCACATAAACATGACACAATACTTAAAATGTTTTATTGTGTAAGAATGATTTCTTTCTCTAGTGACTTTAATTATTTACCATGTTGACTTTAGTGATTGCTCCTTGAAAATGGACAAAAGAATATGTGGAGTAGGTTGGAACTTGTCACTTATTGCTCTCTTCATGGAAAGAGGCAGAGCTCTGCATGGGACAAGTTAGAACTTTGAATGAAATGGGAAGAACTCTACAATATGGCCAGGGTAAGTTTTGGAACCTTGAATGAAAACCTAACTTTATATGTATCTGCCCATTTCCAAGCAACAACATTATAAATCTGCATGGTGCTTAAGGATAGCCCTTTGGAAGCTAGTTTTATTTTTTTGTAAGCATTATTGATTGACTCAGCCAGAATTTATGTCTTCTCAAGCCCCGTTGAGTCTTAGCTAGGATGAGTATCGACCTCATATTTGGCCCTAAACTCACCACTTAGCATAGACTTGGACAATAATTGTACACATCCAAAATCACCGGATAATATTTTGAGATTTTTTTGGGTTAGCATTTGTTGTCTTTTCCAAATCTCTATTGACTATTTCCCGAGTCACAATGTTTTGCCAGGTCCTAGGCTAGTCGATTCTTTACTAAGCTTGAGTTTGAAAACTTTGTTTGTAACTATGGATCAATCAAGTAAGAAACTACATTAAATATATTTTAAATATTGGATTGTTTTGTTAAACACTTTGTTTCTTTTTCATGGTCAATATATCATTAGTCCATCATATATTAAATTTTTCTGAGGCTAACGAGTGATGCCAATTATAGGAGCTATGAAATGATGGAGAAGGTATTGAAGGCATATATCTATCCTGATGAAGAGAAATCCTATTTACATGAGGGTACCATGGGTTTCATATATGAATTAGAAGAATGATTTATGAAACAGATGGAAGAGAATAAACAATTTGTTACAAGGGACTTTAGGAAGTTTCATGTATATCATATTCCCTATAGTGTGTATGAGATGAGAATGGGAATTCCTACACTAGAACAATGTAATATGCCAAAATTATCAATGTATATAAGAGATGATGTGAACACAATTTCTTTGCAATACCCTTTCTGGCACAAAACCCGCAAGCGAGATCACTTTTTGTTGCATGCCATGATTGGGTGAGTGCTAGTTACTTATGACGCTACTAAGATTTCTATTAATAGGATGGAAACATTTTGTTTATATTTCACTGGCACCTATGCCAGCATATGAAGACATTGAAAATTAAAGAAATTATACGCACAACCTCCATTTCAATTATCTCAAATATGTCATAGCTATTGCGACTATTTTATTTTAAATATTTTTTAGTTGTTTTTTATGAGGTATACATCAGTCGATTTGAGTAAAGTTTAGTCGCCACAAGTTCTTAGGTTAAATCATCATGGGTACTGGTTGAGGATGGAATCCATGTTTGGAGGAATTAAACTATTCCAAGGGGTTTCTAAGCTCAACCGTGCTTACCATCATCCCACTAGTGGGTATATTGTTTGGAGTTGGACCCTGCCTAGGCTCTCATCCTAATTATAAAAAGAAAAGAAAAATATCTTGATTGTTATAGTTCTTTTTATGGTGTTTTAAAATTGTTTAATACAATATTATAAATGAATGTTTGTTTTGTCTATATTCCTTGTCAAATAATAGTAATGTATACTTTATACTAATTTTTATATTATTATGCTAAAAGAAATGAAGTTGTACTTAAGATTAGTATGTGCTCCGTTTATTTTTTCTTTATTTCTTACATGGTAGGTAAAATGACTTGATTCTATAATAGTATCTATCTTATTATGTCAAAAGGATTTGTTTTATATGCTGAAAAAATAAAAAACTTACTTGTAGGGACGCTACACAACAAAAGAGCATCTTGAACTTAGATTGAATGCCATAAAATTTCTTTGCAATGTCGAGCTATCTGAGAGATACTTTGATCAAGCATGTATGACACTATTCATGAAACCAACCTAGAGTATTTACAATAGCCACCCCATTGTCTTGGGGGTTACCAGTAAGAAAGTGGTCCATTCTTGCATTTTTTGCTAGAGGTAATCATGGTGGGGTAAGGCCAATTTTATTCAAATACTAGAAAAACAAGGACCTTGACATGAATATATATGAGAACTTACCTCCAGAAATAGAAAAGGAAAATCCTACAGAAATCACATGAAGGAGAGTAAATATTTACTTTGTCCCATGGGCTATGAAGTAAGCAGTCCAAGGCTAGTGGATGCAATTTACTATGATTGTTTCCTTGTGATAATAGAATACCATTTTTTTCTTTCCTTTAATGAGGAACTCAACTAGGAATCCTTCTCAATAATAGTTGCAGAGGACATACCAAATTTGAAGATCATTCTTCTGGGAATTTCAAATAGAAGGTAAATTTCCATGCATTTTATACTTAGTAAAGCTAGAATGAATTTATTATAGCACAGGAAGTCTCCTTAGAGATATGAAATATTTCATGTGATTCTCCATTCAATATCGAAAGGAAGACTACATGAAATTGATTTTACAAATTAATTGGCTAAAACGACCAACCCAAAGAAACATTGACTTGTTGTCCTACTTTGTACCTACACTCTAGCTTGAATCAATGATGCTCTAGGTTCAAAACTTGGAAGGTTGTCTCCCTATACTAAGAACGTTCCATGGGGTTGAGGCCAAGTGAAAATTATGGTTGACTTTAATAGAATAGGTTTCATAACTCCTCAAATAATTATTTAGAGGGTGCTAGCTCAGTGGAAGAGAACATGTGTTATACGCAGGTGGTTGGTGGTTCAATTCCACTACGCCCTAACATGAATTAATGAATGATATTGTAATTTATTGTTAATTAAATATTTTTATATTGATTTATTTCAATAGTGGATATTTTTCCATATTCATCTTTTTATATTGTCTCTAAAGAGATAAAACTGATATTGTATTGTCTTTAAATATATTTTTTATTGTCTCTAGAGAGACAATTGTAGGATTAAAGACATATTATCTCTAGAGAGACAATTCTAGGATTAAAGACATATTGTCTCTATAAATACAATATGTCTTTAATCCAAATATTGTCTCTACAAAGACAAAAATGAAATTGTCTCCTAAGAGACAATAACGCATGTGTTATATATTGTCTTTATAGAGACAATAATGTAAGATACTCCCTTAAAGACAATATTTAAGACAATACAAAAAACCTTTTTGTCTCAAGTTAAGATAATTTACAGAAAATTTGTCTCAACTATTTTCCTAAAACCCTCATCTATGTTGTAGTGGTAGCAGTCGTAACTGTGTTTTGTTGTGTACTCTGACTCTTACCTACATTAGTAGAATTAGATTGCAATTGATATAGCATAATCATATCAATTCTTATTATAATGATTACTTAAATAGGTACTCTAGATTAACAAGCTTTCCACAATATTTTATGGATGCTACCATTTTCACCGGAGCTATAACATCATCTGCCAAGTTGTTTTATTTCAGCCTAATGAGAGGCCATCAAAGAGTACCTAATTGCAACCAGAGGAAAGGGCATACTTAATGAAGGTATAGGGAGAACCTATACTACCAAACCAACCATTGTATATATATATATATACATATACATATATAAAGGTATTTAGAAAAAAATTATTAATAATATATATTTAATTTTGATATTTAATTTTAACAAATATTTAAAAATCAATAAAAAAAATCTTTTTATAAAATATAAAATTAGTTTTTATAAAATATTAATTTTATAAAATATTAATATATAATATCTTTAAAATTTTGTTATCTATGTATCATTCTTTATAATAAATGTATACAAAATCTCTCTTTCATAAATATTAGTGGATATTTTTCATTTTATATACATATAGTTGGTTATTTTTCTAGATAGGAATGTTTATGATGGGTTTTCCACCTTTTCAAAAAAAACAAAACCAATTAAACTGATTTTTTTTTTTTTGCATATTCCAAATTTAGTCTATCATATGTAATCTTATATTTTTTATATAAAAATTGTTCACACAATATAGTAAGAATATTTTGGAAAATACAAATTGAAGGAAAAAACATTCATAAGTATTGGAGTGCATCATATGTGAAATCCTATTGAATCATGTTCTTCTCCATCCACAAATTTTAAAAGTATTTTTTATAAAAATCATAAAGGTTGATTTTAAGTAATTCAAACAAGGAACTAAGGGCATTGAAGGATCCCAAGCTAAAATACTAAAAATTGGAGGGCTTGTCCTCATTCATCAAATACAAAAGCTCTTCAATTTGACACTCAATTAAGGCTTCCTTGAACCCTAGACTCAAAGCCCCATTGTATTACTTTTAAAATGAGGGGACAAAATCAATCCCTTCATTTATTGGACCACTATGATTAGCTCCATTTTTATCCTATCTTTAAGAAATTATTATAAAAAAAAGATCAACACATGACTAAAATCCATGAAAAGAGAGCTAAAGGACAAGCTAGACTTAAAATCTAGCATTCAACTGTAGAGCACTTTATTACACATAGGATCATCACAAAGAGAGTCATAATAAAAACCAAACTCGTTTTCTATTTCATGGACTTTACAAAATATTTTGAAACATTACCTAGGACTAACCTTTGAAGTTATTCTTCATAGTGATTTTCACACATCAATATGACCTCAAATCAGTTCTAGAGGGAGGTCCTTACTTTCTCAACTCTACAAGTCTCTACATGTGACAATGAATGTCGTTCTTCATCCCAGAAAAGGAGGACTTCTCCTCGGAAGTTGTATGGATTTGAATCTACTCTTTACCCTATGAGTATTGGGACCTTGATACTCTCCACAATATAGGCAATAGCCTAGGGAAGTTTGTTTTCCTCTCAGAACAAATCCACCAAGTTTTCTACACAACCTATGCAAGAATGTGTGTATATATGGATATCTATGGATCTCCCCCTGAAGCCATAGCTATAGAATCAGAAGACAGGGATTGGTTCCAAATGCTTAATTATGATCACATCCCATTTAGATTTCATAAATATCCATCAACATGGCCATTTATTTAGAGATTGTCCCGTCAATTACCCTAAGCCAGAGACCTCCAACATTAGTCCCACTGAGGCAAACGAGTTTAAAAAGGTCTCCACAAAGTGAAGGCACACAAATAAGCAAGGTATCTCTTCACAACCCGATCATCCGACATCCAATAATACCTTGTGTTGGAGGATCTCCTGGAATAAACCCTAGAAAAAATAGAAAATCAAGTCGAAGCAGTGCCCAGCTCAACAGAATACCAACATGTGGAACGGAAAAAGGAAAATCCCTGGCATCCATTAAATTCTTGGACCTAAAGGACTCACATCCCTAGGAATAAGATGCCCCATGGAAGAAAATGATGACTTTACTGACTTGGAAGGTATAGAGCTCATCGCTTTGGAGGATGCTTATCCTTGGAACACCACTCCTAACAAATAGATACACCTTCTCGTTGAGGCACTCCAGAAAGTGAAAGACAAAATGCAGCTAGGGTTTCAAACCATAATAATCAAATAAGGGAAGAAAAATAGCAAAGAATTCAAGAAGAGAGGAAGAAATCCTATGCTTCAAATATTGGACACTCTAGGATGCAAACTAGTTAGAATCAGGATATACAAGCAGATCTCGAAGATCTACTCCTCCCAATTTGGCATTTCCCTATGAAAATAATCTCCTAGAACATAAAGGGCCTAAAGAAACCCTCAAATCATTGAATACTTTGTAGAAATATCCAGAGGGATCTTCCTACAATATTGTCCATCCAAGAAACTAAGTGTTCTAGCATTGATTTTGCATCTATCATATCCAAAGTCTGAAAATCAACCAAAATCCTTGCAGTGGATGTTGAAGGAGCCTCTGCCAGCATGGGAATCACCTGGAACCCTTCTCAAATAGGTATGGAACCCCTCTCCCTCAACCCTCCTATTCTTACTTCCTCATTTCACCTTATGGAAACCAATATTCATGGTTCCCTCTCCATTGTTTACATACCCTAAGCCCCTTCTAAGAAAAAGATTATGTTAGATCATCTCTCATCTCTAGAGAATAGGCTTAATCCTACCAAATGGGTTATTGGATCAACCTCAACATCATCACCTCTCTCTAAGAAAAAAAGGAAGTAGGAGACAGTTGGACCATGAATCTGAACTTTTAAGCACTTTCATAGAAGAAACCAGCCTAGATGACATAAAAACCACCAACGGGATCTATACTTGGAACAACAAAAGAGGTGGATAAACCCATATCTCTTTGCATCTAGACATATTTCTATTTTTTGAATAACTCTTGATCAATGGACACAAGCTCTTTGTAGAGGTCATACCCTCCTCTGGCTCAGACCATTGGCCCATCGCCCTCTCTTGGAGAACCTTTGGCAAAACAATGAGGAAACCTTTCTGATTTGAGCAATTTTGGTTCACAGACCCAAACCTCATCTCCAAGATTCAAGGCTAGTGAAAATGGATGTGTCATTACAAAGGATCCAAAATGTACATATTCTAGAAAAAACTCAAATAAATCAAGCTCCTTATCAAGAAATGGAACAAGGAGGAGTTTGGCAACATCTTTCAAGATAAAAAGTCTCTTGAAAAAGTCATAGCCTCTGATGATCCCCAAATTTGGTAACTTGTTGGGCTCATTTGGCCTAATTATCCTTGTTCAATCCTTGTTCAATCCTTCATTTTTCATAGCTTATGCATTATTTTTTAGTATGTTTATGTCATTTGTACGAATAATGGTAGTCACTCTTCCTAGGTGGCTAACACGTGCTCATTTCAGGTTTTTTAACACATGTTGGAGCAAAACCGAGCAATCATGGGCTAGAAGATAGCCAAGCTTGAGGTGAGGATTCGTAGGGGGGTTTTCTATGACATTAAATAGCCCTTCCTCGGGATCTTCACCCCCAACTCCGAGCTCCAAAGGCCACCAAAACCAGATCTAGAAGGCAGCCAAGCAGATTTTGGAAGGGATTGTCTACTCACGGTTTGGACAACCAAGTCCCATAGATTTAGGAGGCCAGCTAGGGTCCTCGTGGTGTATAAATATTAAGGCCTCAGCCTTCGTAAGGGACTTTTGAAACCATTGCATATTTTGCACTACAATGCTGTTAGCTTCAGCTTGTTCTCTTGTAGCCATTTTGGCATAACTCTTGACTTATGACTATTTTTTGATAATGAGAAGCAGTCCGATTTTATATCAACTCTGAGTTTACTATAGGAGCCATAGCTCTCAGGGTTGGGCCCAACCTGAGAGCCTAGGGCTTCCTTTTTGTACTGTTACTTTTCCTTTATGCATCGTTGTTTTCCTTTTGTGCATTTGAAACATATTTCTGTTAGGGAGATTTAGTTGTGTTGATTAAATAGGTCACTGTTTATGAATAGAATTGCTTCAAATGTTTAAAGTAGATTGGTAGGATAATAACAGGGAAAAAATCTCCAAGAAAAGGGTCAGCAACACTTCCAGTTTCACCTCATCCTTATTGGATCAGGGGCTGGAATTGAAGTAAGCATGTTGTCCCAACAAAAACACTAGTTTGCTTGACCATGCAATCCTTAGTGTACTGTTTTCATTTGTAGAAGTTAGTTATGGGTTCAGATCTCTGAAATGTGTCATTGCATAGTTGATGTACATGGTTTTCTTTCCAAATAAAGTTGTTGTTCATTTGTTTTATTGTCAGTTAGATTAGATTAGCTAGAACTTTGAGTATTTGCAAGACTTTGTGGATCCAGCTGAATGTACACCGTGCAGGGCATCTCTAACACTCTTTCATGAACCTAAGCTTCATCAGAGCCACCTGTCCCATCTCCTAGCCAGGTTCCTTGTCTCACACCTGTCCTTTTGCCCACGTAACCCTACCTTCTTGTGCAATCATTTGTTCAGCCTTCTTTGAGCCAAGTCAGCCTTCTACACCTTCTCACCACTCCATCCACCAGTCCCTAGGTCACTTCAGACCCCTATCCTAACTCCATATCTTTTCATGCATCTTCCCTCACTCACCCATCCTCTAAAATCCAATTTTTAAACATCCTGTAGAAATTTCTTAACATCCTGTAGAAATTCCTAAACATCCTGCAGAACCCCTGCAGACTTCCTGTAGAAGCTCACAAATGAGGTTTCTTGACAGCCAAACTTTGTGAAACTCTTTGGAAGGGTGTTAGGGACTCCTTAGACCCTCTCTGAACCATTCCAACCTTTTCCAAGCATTTCTCCTCCTTGATCCACCCCTACATAGTAAAGAACAGTGAGAGCATATGCATGATGAAACTGACAACTTAATTAAAAGTACAAAAAGATGTTTTCTTAGGACAGAGGTAGTCTAGACACATGTATTTTACCTTCATAGAAGTAATGGCATCCCTTTCAGTAGTTTGCATTCTCATCTTTTCATTAATAGGACTAGCTGGTAGAATTAGGGTTTGCTAAGGTTTGCGCTTTCCTTCAGTTTTCCAATCTCTTTTTTGCAAATAGATTAGCTTTCTTTGATTTAGCTTTCGTCCATCAATTAAAAATCTTATTCTAAGAGCTCATAGAAGTTGGCTTAAGCTCCTAGCAGACTTGTGCCAGCTGACCAAGTGACAGCTGTGACAAGAGCTAGTACTTGTGCATACAGCACCGTCGCTTCCAAGTTTGTTACGAACTACCGGGTTGATAAAAGTAAAGAAGGGAGTCCCAGGAGTTGCAGCATTATTGCTGCAATAATGGAGCCCACCAGCCTCCCTCTAGCAAGTGTTCATCTTAGATTTTCACTCAGAGGACATCAATGCTCAAGAGGCAGACATTTCAAAGCAAATCGAGGAGCAATACAAGCAAGAAGAAATTTATTGGAAGAAAAAATTGAGAGTGCATTGGCTCAAATAAGGTGAATGCAACACCTCCTTCTTTCACAAATCCACCATACAACATAGGGCCAACAACCAGATCTCCCTTCTCAGAATGGAATTGGGCACCATGGCGGAGACACAAGAAGACATAGAACGGGAAGTGGTTAGCTACTTCCCCATCATCCTCTAGGAACCTCTCATTTAGCATAAGGAAACAATTAACCAAATCATAACTAGAATCCCCATCTGGTCTCGGCAGATCACAATGTAGCCCTCATGAGATTTGCAGTTGAATTAGGGGTTTTGGAAGCTCTCACTCAAATGGTGGAAAACAAAACCCCATGTCTGGATGGCTTCACTTTCTCCTTTTTCAAAAGATTTTGGCACTTCCTAGGCAATGAAATACATGACATAGTGGAGTCCGAAAATACCATATCCATCCTCTAGGATTTCAATGTCACCTTCCTAACAATCATCCCAAAGGAGGAAAGTGATGTATCGCCAGGTAAATATAGACCTATAGCCCTATGTGATGTTATTTACAAAAAAATTACCAAAATCATTGTGAAAAGGCTCAAGCCTCTCCTTCCCCTCCTCATTTCCCCTAAGCAATCAAGTAATGTGGAAGGAAGGAAAATTCTTGATGGCATCATCCTTTCCCATGAGACTATCCACTATCTTAAAACTCTCAAGAAGCCTAGTATGCTACTCAAATTAGACATGTAGAAATCCTTCAACAAACTAAGTTGGGACTATATTTAAAGAACCCTAAAAGCTTTTTGATTTTGTGCTCATTGGGTTTAATGGGTCATGTCTGTCATATCTACTATCTTCTTCTCCATCCTGGTTAATTGTTCCCCCTTCGATACTTTCCTCCCTTCCAGGGGTATAAGACAAGGACAACCCCTCTCCCCATTCCTCTTTATTCTCATGGCGGAAGGCCTTAGATGAACCAACAAATATTCCAAATCTAAAGGATACCTCAAAGGCCTCTTCATTCACAATGACTTGGCTCACACCCACCAACAATTTATGGATGACACCCTCCTCATGAACCACCCCTATGTCCAAGAAGCTAGAGAAATCAAATCCATTCTTAACCTCTTCTCCTTGACCTCTGAAACTAACATTAACCTGGACAAATCCTAAATATTCTTCTTCAATGCCCCCATCATCATTCAAAGGAAAATTTACCTCCCTCCCCTCTAAATACCTAGTGGGGTGGTGGGGTTCACAAACTCAACAATCAAACACTCATCTTGGAGGAATATCATTGAAAAAATTGCCTCTAAGCTCAATTGTTAGACTCACCAAGCCCTAAATATCTCTATCAGGCTAGTTCTTCTCAAATTTGTCCTCCAATCCATGCCCCTCTACCTATTCGCAGTTCTAGCTGCCCCCAAATGGGTTCTCAAAAGTATCAAGAACATCCAACACTCCTTTTTCTAGGGAGAGTCCAACCTGAAGCACAAACAGACCTTGGTCAAGTGGGACACTCTACGTATCCCAAAAGCACATGGAGGACTTGGTTTTCAGGATCTGGAAGCATTCAGCAAGGACATGGATGCAAATATTTGGTGGAAATGGATCAAATACAAATAAGAACCATGGGCCCGGCTATGGCATACCAAATATGCCAGTAATATGCCCCAAGGAAATATCATCCATTTGTCTTCTACCCTCCTCAGCTCTCTCATTTGGAATATTTCCAATCAGGGTCAGCAACTAGTTCATTCTCACTGCTTCTAGGAAGTCATGGATGGATGCTCTTCCAACTTTTGGAACGATTCATGACAACAAAAATCGATCTTAGCCATTATCCTTCCCACCCGCGTATGCCAAGAATAGGCTATCAACACAGGGTGCATCCTAATTCATCAATTATGGACAAATACAGAAGACACAACACATCACAATTGGGCTTCAGACATCTTATGTGTCAAGGAAGATAGTGAACATAATCGTTATCTCCTTTAGCATGAATTAATAAAGAGAAAAATTGGACAAGCATACGGAATGGATATTCTCCAACGGGGTTATCAGAATTCAGGTAGGTTTTTACTAAAAGAGGCCTACAATCTCCTTATTAGCCCTAATATCCTAGATCCATATCCCTTTTGGACCAAGCTATGGAGCATAAATACTTAGCCAAAGATAAAAACTTTCCTATCTCCCATACCCAAATGTTGGGTCCTCAAGTGGGACAAATTAACTAAGAATGGATTTCAGGGACCATCTTGGTGTGTCCTCTACCATGAACAATAAGATACCTTAAACCATATCTTCCTTTCCTACTCCTACACCGAAAGTCTTTAGCTTAAGTTGGGACATGGCTTCCTCAAAACCTTGAAAGATGAAAGTTTCATTGCATGAACCTTCAAGCAATGGCCCAATTCTCCCTTCAGCAACCCTATTCTAAATTTCATCTGGACCATCGCCCCCTCATTTCATGCCTAGGAAATCTGGAAGGAATGCAACCATAGAATTTTCAACAATTCCCACAAGTCCCCGGAAGGTGTCTAGCTCCTTTTCCCTAAGAATCTATAGGAATCCACTGCCCTAACCAATTGTTCATCCAAGGAATATCAAGCCCATCCATCTAAAAAAAGAAATTATTTCCTGGTGGAACCTCAAACCACCCAACCTAGCTTATGATGCTCCCTCCTCTAAAATTCCAACCCCTTCACCCTCCTTCTAGTTCCTCCTCCCCCTCTCCATTTCAAGCTCAACTTTGATGGGACCTCTCAAGGAAACCTAGGAGAAGTAAGCACTAGTGGCATCTTCAGCGATTACACAGGGCAGATCATATGCATATACAGGGGTCACATTAAATTTGAAAGAAATAATCTAGCAGAGATAGAAGCCTTAATTGAGGGAATTCAGATATCCAATATCAATCACCTCCTCCCCCTCATCATGGAAGGAAACTCTTAGGTAATAATTCAAATAGCTACTCGCATCATCAATGGATCTCCTACAACCAATCAGGCCATCAGTTGGCACTTATAATATCACGTACAACACTTGGCTAACATCCTCTCCCATCAAGAAGCAATAGTATTCTCCCACATCAATGGAAAAGCTAACTCCCTTACCAACTTCATTGTAAATAAAGGAATTGAAGACCATCAGCCAAAAGAGAACTAGCCTCCCTTCTTCCCTGCCATCACAATCTGGCTCCCCCAATTCCTGCAGCTAGCTTGCTTGTATAAGCTACCCATGATACTTGAAAAAAAAAGAGATTACAAGCAAGCAATGAACACCCATTCACAATTGTTACAATGGATCCCAATATGAGCACCAGAGCCTTTAGCTTGTTGAGAGATGGTAAGTGTAAAAGCAGAACATCTTTTCTATGATTTTTCTAACCATATTCCACATCCTAGAGACTCTCTTCACCAGGGAAGGAATATGGGAACAAAATGGATCAATGACTACCACCAAGTATAGGTGACTCACTGATTATAGACCTAAGAGTTGACCTTTGAATCTCAACCCTGCTAATAGATTTTGAATTATCCAAATGTATTTCGAATTGAACAAGATCATTTGAATGTTGGTATTTTGATTGATGCACCTTCTACAAATGTATAAGTTGTGAATATGATCCAAAAGGGTTCATGATGAGATGAGAGTGCGGACCTAAATATCACATTTCTCATATTCATTAATAGATTGGCATGGAGAACCAAGAAGAATCTTTTTATTAAACTTGTTTCAAAACCTGAGTTAAAAATTAAAACTAGTGACATGAGAAGTGAAGAAGAGCCATTTTACAAATTTCATAGCCACACATGTTAAAATCACTGGCACAAGGTGAGAAGAACTCATTTAGTTACTAGATTTCTTATTTATTCTCTATTGATAAAGGTAAAGAAATTAATGCAATGCAAAATTTTTCCCTTTTCAACAATGGTACCATGCTTAACCATAGCAATCATATCAGAATTTCTTATAGTGGTCAGACGATGAGCAACAATAATTATTATATTTATGATAATTCTATTAGGAGCTTCTTGAACCACTTTTTAAGACTTTATATCCAAGGCACTAGTAACTTCATCAAGGTTAAGAATTTGGAGATCTTCTAAAATATCCCTTGCAATTTCAATCCTTTTGTTTTTGGCCTCTAGATAATCGAGTGCCATGATCCCCTACCATTGTATCAAAACCATGGAAATGACAACTAGAATTATCAAAATATGCAATATCCATATGCAAAGAAATGCATATTACACAATGAGGAAAGTTAGAAATAATCAAGATCTATATAAAGAAATAAAAACTTATGGCATATTGCTTTTAAATTTGTTGAATTAGCAAGCTTGGCAGCAACAAGTATTTCCTCTAGTTTATCTCCATCTTTACCATACACGATATTCTCTTTAATAACGCATGCGACAAGGACAGGTTCCTAGCTTACAAGTCCAATTTTTTGTCTTATCCATTAAAGTTGAAACTACTTGATATTGAAAGTGTTTATAAGCACTTCAATAGCTTATGATCATAAAATATCTCTATGGGACTTATCACTCTGTATTTTCCACTTCTACTCTCTCCAACTAAAGCTATAGTGGTGCCTCTGGGTATTCTGAGTGATATCCCAAAAAATATTTCAACAGCAGACCTTGTTGGATACCTGAAGCATACATATTTAAGTTCAATATCACCATGAATGTCCTTGAAGACCAATCCATTCATATCATTGATATCAATCTCTAGCTTCCTATTAATTTTCTCAAACATTTTGTGAATTGCAACTTTTCCAAATTCAAATGCTTTTAAACATGGTGATGTCTAGGTTATTAACCTATGATCTAGAAAAATATTTGTCATTTCCTTGATTTATCAAGTTGATATCTACATGAATATGTGAAAGGAAACTTAGTTGAATTTATTTAATCTACATGAATAAGTGAAAGGCCATTTAGCTTAATTTGTTTATCTAATGATAATATTTTGTTTGGAAATTCATATTCATCTTAGATGCTGCCAAAAAGAACTTCAAATATGATGTTAAGCACATTGCCACTGTAATACCCTTAATTGATAATTAAATGTGATCCATATAAAAGATCCAATGCATAGGTGTAGTATATAATAAAGAAGGCAATGCCCATGCCAAAACAAGTAGCCAACCCTTTCTGAGCAGTAGCTTTGTAAGCAATCTTAAGTGACTTATCATAGTCAGTCACAATTGTTTTTCTCCATTGTAAAAGGCACAACATAAAAGGTCATTCATCTACTTTACTAGTCTTAGAAATGTGTAATACAATATGTATTGATATCACACAATAACCTCAGACAAAAGTAAATAAAATTGGCCTTACAATATGATGAGGACCAAGGCATGCATTTCCTTGTTGATCATATACTTACAGTCCTAATTGAGCCAATTTTCTCCTCCATGACATTTCTTTCTTCTACATATGTTTTCTAACTTTGGCGTGACATATTCACTATTATCGTAGTCATAGTGTTATCGGCTGCTACAAGAAAAGAAATTGTAATGAACATTACCAAGGTAAGTTTCCATCCTTTGGTGAAGACCACAATGAAACCTCCAAATAATGCATATGTGAACTGTATGAACATCGTGACCTAAGCAAACAACAAAATACTAAAGATGTAATAAGATTATTGTACCTTCATCTATGGAAAATAAAAATAGACTTCAATATTTTTTATAACTAATGTTTAAAATATTTCAATCAAACCATATGATTATCATAGATTGAATTTAATAGCATACTAAGTAGGATCTCCCATCAAAGATAAAATATGTTTTCCTTCATATTTCATTAGATATCCTAGCTACTAATAATGATAAATTTTTAAGCCAAAGAATGCCTAGTTAGGAATTGTCATAACTCCTTTCCATGTGCTCACACACATCGACTTATCTTCAAATGTATACTATTACACAACCACCTTTGATACAACAACACAAATTAATTAGGACATCAATGTAGTTGGTGATAAATTATCCATAATTCATCAATTAGAATGACCATTTTTTGTGGATGGAAACTTGCATGCCATAAGATGATTGGTTTATATCAAGAGTACATTAATGGCATGGAAAATACAAGATGATGAATGCACATGCAAAAAAATTGTAACCTACATTCTCATTGATTATCTCTAACAAAAAAATTAAAAACATCAAAGAGGGGATAAAATCCAAATCCTCTAGGCAAGATGACTTACAGATGTCAATTGAAGAAAACCAGAAACTAGTGGATTATAATAGAATTTCAATCCTGGAACTTCTGAGAAGATTTGGAAAGCGTATGTGGAAACCTCTAGACCAAGCTGGCACCAATCAGTTTGAATTTCCTAATCAAATCGAATTGCAGTATCTGGGAAGAAAAAAAAGTGTTAAGTTGAAGAAGGAAGTTGGAATTGAGGTTTTTGGGTCTCTCTTTCTCTCTCATGTGCAACAAAATTATGAATATATTGCATCAAGATCAAACCTATGAAGATGTTGCATCAAGGTCGAAGTTGTCAAGTTGTGGCATCAAGGTCGAAGTTGTCAAGTTGTTGCATCAAGGTCGAAGTTGTGAAGCTGTTGCACCAAGGTCAAAGTTGTGAAGCTGCTATATCAAGGTCGAAGTTGTGAAGCTGATGGAGGGACCGAAATTCTATAGTTTCTAAGGAGGCCGAAATTCTGCAATTGTTGGGGAGACCAAAATTCTGAAGTTGTTGGTGAAGCGGGGCCGAAATTTCTGGGTTGATGTTGTGCTAAAGCTATTGGACAAGAAGAGAGTATCAAATGTTGTTGTATATCATTGAAAAGTTGACTTGGTGGAGGAGTATGGTATGTTGGTTATGGTCTTGGTTGTCCCACTACCATATGAATGATTCTATTGAAGGAAGAGTTCTTGACTGGGTTTTCCCCTATATAGGTGCTTTTCCCTGGCTGTGCACATACATCTGGTGTCCTTGATTTTTATTTTATTTTTGGTAATTTCTTGATGAACTAAGATAAAAATAAGAACACAAGAAAGATAATAATAAATTAAGGAAATCACGAGTAGTTATCAACTAGAGAAAATTTTATCCCAATCACAAGTAATTATCAACCTAGCAATAATCTAGAAATTTCGGCTTCTTATCAATAAAACTTCGACCCAACTTCAAGAATGCAGTTTTGATCTAGAAATTTCAATAGCTTCATCCTAATAGCTTCACAATTGTTGAACCTTAGAATTACCCTCTCCTTGACAACTTTTATCACTTCTTTCCCTTGCTTTTCCATAAGATTACAAATCCCAACCAATGATAAATGATAGGTTTTGTCTTAAGAAGGGCATTAAATGATTAACATGTTATATTTTTATGTTTTCGGTACTTGAATAAATTTTGAAAATTAGCTACAGAACGCAACCTATTCTGCAGCTAACTATGTATTCCATAGCTACTTCCATGGTCTGGCAGGTTCCAGGTGTTAAATGAAGAATCCAGCCACATGGGCATCTCTAAAATCGTCTCCACATGGATTCTATCCTAGACACTCAGCCCAGACTGATAAGAAAGCAATCTCAAATCGTAGTCAAAGGTGGAGTCAAACATATGATACCCGAAAGCAATAGGAATCTTTGTCTACTCTTTCATGGTTAACCAATAAATCTAACAGTTATGTTGCAGCATTAACTTGGATCAGCCACCTGTGTTAACGGTTTTGTTGCAAACATCTCGCTCGAATTAAAGTCACCTGTAGCTGATCAGACATTTACGCAGTCTTGTTGTAATACGTATAGGCCACTTGTAACTAGTTTTTCTCAAATACAGTTATGATTATTTCCATTTAAATATTGGTTGTACAGAACCAAGGGAGGTTCGAATAATTTTATGTATTAAGTTCAGACTTTCAGCTCTGTATTTTTGGACTTCGTTCTTTTCTATAATATAAATCATGTGTTGACCAATGGTCATTTAAGAGAGAATTTTCAATTAGTTAGCAGCTCAACCCAGTCAGTTGCAGAGGGCCCCTGCACCGAAGGAGGTTTTCTTTCCATTTGTTTTCTATTTAGTTTTAATTTCATTATTTTCTTCTAGCAGTATTTCTGACTTAGGTTGATTTATTTTAGTTTTGAGCAATAGCATAATGTTAAAACTCAATCGTGTAGTCTTGTTCTTCCAACACATTTCATGAAAGGAAACAATTTTGTTTTTAAACAGAGTAAGGTTGGAGTAATGAGAACACATTGTTGTCTAGCTTACTCATTGTTTTGTTATTTATTTTCTAGGACAAATTTGTCAATTCACTGCGTTAATGAATGTTTTTGATCACCATTTCAAGTTGATACTCATCCTAAACTAAATGGTTAAATATTCACTTCACACAATGGTTGAAATCAATCAGTTACCTTCTGCATGTTTCATTTAGTTCTCTAGATCATAAAGTACAGAAAGTTGCTTGTATTCCATCTCAAGAAGGTTATCTTTCAAAATTGAAGGTTAGAGTAACTAGAATTACTTCAATTTATTTCATTCTCTATATTTATTTCAACATGCATTACAACTTCACCTTTAATTCTAGGAAATAGATTCATGACTTAAGGTTAATGACAAGATAGGATAGATGCTCTGTTTTTTTTCTTTCTTTAAATTATATTTTGACTAGTGTCAGCTCTTGGTTTACCTTTAGGAAGTTTAGATTCACTTAAGTTTCTCACAGTTCAAATTGTACATCATAAGGAATCAAGAACAGAAACCCCCAAAACAATATAAAAATATAAAACAATGAAGTAAGAAGGGTTAACTAAGCACATATAGTGCACTACACTTCATCAGCTTACAAACCTCAGTTGATAATTTACGCAAGCAATTTAGGACACTAAATTGACTAAAAATTTTGGTGTCATTTCCGGGGAAGTGTAATTAGGTAACCTTATCTCTAACATTAAAAAAAAAAATGATATGTGTAGAGAAAGAGACTCTAGGGGTAGATTTATAGCTAGAGGCAGGGGTTCAATTCCTACAACACCACCTACTCCACCAAGAATAAGAAGAGATACACCTCCATCTCAAACTCATACTCCTAGCCATAGAACTCTTGAAGTTCTAAGGTTAGAAATTCAGTCAAGAGGATCTCCTACTTCATCTACTGAGGCAGTCCTAGAGGAGGAAAATCTTGGATCTCCAACAGAAGGAGTAGCCTTTTTCACCTCCACAGGGGAGCATATTTTAGTTGAAGAATTAAGAATACCTATTGAGGAGAAGAAGTAGAACCTCTCTCCCACATACCATTAATAGAGGAACTAGAGGAATAAAAATTAACCTTGCAAGTTGAATCTTATACTGACTCTGAAGAAACTATAATGGCAGAAGAAGGAGAGGATGGAGAATTCACACTGTTTGGAGGAGGGGGTAAAGGAAGAGGTAGAGGAAATAATGGAGGAGGCAGAGGCAAAAATGGAGGATGCAGAGGAAATATGGAAATAGATAATTCTTTTGGATTCCCTATAGTTGATGAAGAAACAAATTCCACAATGAAAAATATCTCACCTTCTATCCTGCCAAATTTCATTGGGTTAAAAAGTGAAGATCCTAACACATTTTTATTTGAATTTGAAGTCTTGTGCAGAACCTACGATTACTTAGAAGACTCTCAAAAACTTAAGTTGTTTCCTTCAATGTTGAAAGGAGTTTCTTTGAAGTCGTTCATGGGGTTGGTCACTCAGTCCATTAGAACATGGAATGACATGAAGAAAGTGTTTTTGGACAGGTATTTGGATTATTGCATGCCTACCAATCACAAGGATGAAGTGTTCAAAATGATGCAAAGAGAGGATGAAAATTTAGAGGATTTAGTTGAGAGATTCAACTATAACTTGAAAAGAGCAAAGATGGATAATTTAGATGAAGATGCCTTAAAAGTTGTTATATTAAAAGCCATTAGAGATGAGTGGATAGATATCCTTAACATGATGGGTAAGGGAGATATCTCTCAACTCCCATTAAGTGACATAGGAGAATTATGTGTTCATCTCTCAACAGGAAAATCCAGAACTGGGAAAGGTCCAAGAGATCCTTCTCTTGTTAGAGTAAGTAAATCTGTAACTGGATCAGTGAGTAGGGCAGAAATCGGGAATATGCTTGATGAATTCAAAACAGATATTCTAGGTAGCCTTAGTGAGCAAATAGACACCCTTAAGTTACAAAACAAATAGAAAACTGAGGTTGATGCTTTAGCTATTTTCTATCCCAAATGTAGAAAAAAACACACTTTAAGAGAATGCCCTTTGGATGCAAAAATCATAGACTTGTGTGATTTGTTCAGAAAACCATGAGACCAAGTGTTGTCCTTCAATTCCAAGTCTTAAGGTTGTTTTTCAAGAAGAAACAATTCCAAATTTAGCAGAATCTCTTTTCTTTGTCTCTAGAAGACCTTGGTAGGGGCCACAAAACCAGGGATTTAACAATCAAATGTATCTTCAACCCCCACCAAATTGGAATTCTTGGCAACAACCTTGACCTCAACCTCAATCTCAATCTCAATCTCAACCTTGGGCTCAAGGAATACAAAATCCTTATGGAAGATTTTCTCAATATTATCAATATCCTCCATCATATCAGAATTATCCTCCCCCACAAATTCAACAACAAAATCAATAGCCACAACTTCAAAATCAGAACCCTCAACTTTCACTACCATTTCCACAACAAAACCAAAATCCTCAACTCTTACTACCATTTCAGCAGAGACCAAATCAGCTACCTACCCAACCATTACCAAACCCCAACAATAAAAATCCTCAGAATACTTACATGGTGGAAGGACAACAATTTCCAACTTATATGATCACTCCTCTAGATCTCAATGATGTTTAACTAAGATCTAGTAGGATATTAGGAAAGGAGAAGCCTTCTGTAGTTATTTAGGAACAAGACCATTCTGAAGAAGATTCTCTACAACCCAATAAAAGTTTTGAAGGAAAATATCTCTAAAACCAAAATACTGAAAATGAAAAACAGAAAGAACCAGTGAACTCAACTCCTATCATTGAACAACCAGTATCTACTTCTGCACCTCCTTTTCCTGAAACATTACAAGTTGATAAAGGGGTAGAAAAGCGGATTATGTTGCCTAATTATGATTTTCTAGATGAATTGAAAAATGTCTGTATCAAAATCCCTTTGTTACAAGTTATTAAGGAGATTCCAATCCTAGCTAAAACAATAAAGGAGTTGAGCATAAAGAAACCAGGAAGAAAAGCAAAAGAAACAAAAATAATTCACCTGGTAGGAAAAATAGTAGACATAATGATGGGAAAAATTGCCATACAAAAATATGTAGATCCAAGAAGTCCAATTGTGAAAACACATATCAATGGAGTTGAAATTCTAAATGCATTGATTGATTTAGGAGCAACTATAAACATCATGAGAAAACAAACCATGGAACAGCTCAAGCTTCCTAATCTTCTTTACACACCTACATTACTGTAATTAGTAGATAGATCTGTAATCAAACCAAATGGTGTGTTAGAAGATATTTCAGTGTCCTTAGATTCTTGGGAATATCCTGTTGATTTTATGATCTTAGCCCCTAAGAACAATCTAGGAGGACATCCACTTATATTAGGAAGACCTTGGCTGGCCACAGCTGATGCTTTCATTAGTTGTAGATCTGGTGACATGTATATTTCTAATGGGAATTCAACAAAGAAATTCACTCTATATCCTCCAGCAAGAACAATCACAGAAATAGATGACAAAGAATGGATTGATGATGAAAATGGCATTCAACCTCTCTTTACTATTTCAGACATTAGTGAAGATAGTCAAATATTGAATACAATGGAAAATTGTGAATCATCTCCAAAATATGAACATGATAAATTCCAAAAAAAGTCCAATATTGAATATTTGTCATCTAGGCAGATGTCTCTTTATTCTATGGAAGAATTTGGTAGCTCTACAATTGAAATCTTTCTAGGGAGAACATTGAACATAAACAATAACTTGGAGAAATTACAACGGAAAAGCTATTCAAAACATTACAGCAACATTCTGCTCCATATGCATGGGAACATACTAACATGAAAGGAATTATTCCTAAGAATTGTATACATCACATCTACATTGAGGAAAATTGTAAACCTATCAGACAACCTCAAAGAAGGATGAATCCAAATCTTAGGGAAATTGTGAAAGAAGAGCTGCAAAAACTGTTGAATGTAAACTTCATTTACCCAATTTCAGATAGCCAGTGGGTTTCCCCTTCAGTGATTGTGCCCAAAAAGAATGGTAAATGGAGGGTATGCATTGATTATCGAGAATTGAATAAAGCTACCCTTAAAGATCATTTTCCTTTTCCCTTTATAGATCAAGTGTTAGATACATTAGCAGGTAAGAAGTAGTTCTCATTCTTGGATGGTTTTAGTGGTTATAATCAAATTCAGGTGGTACCTGAAGATCAAGATAAGACCACATTTACTTTTCCATGGGGAACCTATGCCTACCAAGTACTTCCTTTTGGATTATGTAATGCACCTACAACATTCCAAAGAGCAATACTAGGAATTTTTCTAATCTAATACATGATTGTGTAGAGGTATATATGGATGACTTTACAGTCTATGGGAATACATTTGAAGAAGCTTTAGAAAATTTGGAAAATGTTCTTAAAAGATGTAAGGAAGCAAACCTTTCACTAAGCCATGAAAAATGTTTTATGATGTTTACAGAAGGGATTGTTTTAGGACATCACATTTCAGGAGATGGAATTAAAGTTGATAAATCTAAAGTTGGAGTCATCTCTAAATTATCAATTCCAAATTGTCAAAAGGATGTTAGAAGTTTTCTAAGATTTACAGGATACTATAGAAGATTTATAGAAAATTCACTAAAATAGCATCCCCACTCTTCAAATTACTCACCATGGATTGTGAATTCAATTGGAATCATGATTTCCAGTTACCATTTGAGACTTTAAAAGCAAAAAATTTTGAAGCACCCATCTTGAGAGGTCCAAATTGGAAACTACCTTTTCACATTTCAACAGATGCTTCAGATACAGCTGTGGGAGATGTATAAGGACAAAAATATTTGATTCCCTATGCCATCTACTATACAAGTAAGAATTTGACTCCACCAAGTTAAATTATGCTGTAACTGAAAAGGAATTTTTAGCTATTGTTCATGCCATCAATAAGTTCAAAAATTATATAATAGGCTATGAAACCTTTGTTCATACAGACCACTCTGCAATTAGATACTTAATGAGTAAACCTATTACTAATGGCAGAGTTACAAGAAGGCTATTACTCTTGCAAGAATTCAATAGTATTATGCTAGATAGACTTGGAAAACAAAACACAGTTGTTGATTTTTTGTCCAGAATTCAAAATATCAAAGATGACACTTTGGTTGAAGATAAGTTTCCTGATGAATATCTTTTTGCAGTGACTACTCAGACCCCTTGGTTTGCAGATATTGCCAATTACCTAGTCATAAGGAATTTGCCTTCACATTTTTTTCCAAGAGAGAAAAGAAAAATCATTCAAATAAGTGCAAGATACTCATGTATCACAAATGAATTGTATAAAAAAGGTCCAGATCTCAAGATCAGAAGATGTGTTAGGGAATATGAAATGCCTGAGATTCTTAAGGCATGTCATGATGAACCATGTGGTGGACACTTTTCTGACAAGAGGACATCCTATAAAATCCTTTATTTAGGATATTATTGGCCATCCATCTTCAAATATTCCAAAGAATATGTCAAGGGGTGTGACAGCTACCAAAGGGTAGGAAAACTTGCTTCTTCAAATGAAATGCCACTACAAATTCAGGTACTCATTGAACCTTTTGAAAAATGGGCCTTGGATTTTGTTGGACCAATTAATCTCCCATCTAAGCAAAAGAAATATATATTGTTATGCACTGATTATGTCACTAAATAGGTAGAGGCTAAAGCATTACCTTTTGCTAATGAAAAATCTGTAGTTAATTTTCTTTTTGAGGACATCTTCACTCGTTTTGGTTGTCCAAGAGAAATTATGATAAATCAGGGACCTCAATTTACATATAAAATGGTGAAGAGTCTTGTGGAAGATTAAAAGATCAAACATAATAAATCTACCCCCTATCAACCATAAGCAAATGGTCAAGTTGAATCTAAAAATAAGGTGATTGAAGGAATTCTCACTAAGACTGTGCATCTACATAGAAGAGATTGGGCAGAAAGGCTTCCTGAAGCCTTATGGGCTTATAGAACTACATGGAGGAACACAACAAGACGCACACCCTATGAACTTGTTTATGGGAAACAAGTCATGTTCCCTATAGAGTTTCAAATCAAAACCTTCAAGATAGCAGTCCAATTGGGACTGGATTTATCAGAGGCACAGAAACATAGATTGGAGCAACTCAATGAGCTTGATGAAATCAGGCAAGATGCATTTCAAAGAACCAATATAGTCCAACAGCAAAAGGTTAAATGGCATGATAAATATATGAAGTAGAAGAAGTTTCAAGCAGGAGATTGGGCACTTTTGTTCGATTCAAAATTCAATGATTTTCAAGGAAAGATTCAGACTCATTGGCTTGTGCCATATGAGATTGAAGAAGTCTTTAATAAAGGAGCAATAAGGATAAGGACAATAGATGAAAGAAAAATACCTCTTCTTGTGAATGGCCATTGGTTGAAGATATATCAGAAGCCAATTTCAAGAGAGGAGTTCATTAAGATTTTCCAAAATAACTCTGAAATGAAGCTAGTGAAGAATAATTCTTCTTCTCCGCTAACTTAGCCTTTATTTTTCCTAAAAAAAAAAAAAAAATTAAAAAAATTTGTATTATACAGAAAATACAGGGTGAAAATCAGATATTTCTAACATCCTATATTTTCCATTTCCTTTCTATAATAAGTAGTGACAAAAAGCTACATTCATTTGCAGTTTAGAGTCTGCAAATTCATAGTCTCATTCCATCTCATTCTATTTTCATTTTATTTTACAGTTCCATTTCATCTCACTGTCATATTTCATTTACATTTTATTTTTACAGTTTTACTCCATCTCACCCTATTTCCCATTTTATTTTATATTTCATTGCATCTCACTGTCAAGACCCATTCCCATTTCATTTTTTACACTCATATTCCATAGCCATACTTCACTTTTCCTTCTTTTCAAATTCTGCAGCTAATCTAATTCTGCAGCTACAACTTACTTATCAGCTCTGGCACAATTGTACAGCTCACAAATAAACCATGAATGCAAGAAATTGAAGAATCCAGTTTTGGAGACCAAACATACTAAAAGGTACCTATGGATCAACATCAAGAGAGTTATCAAGAAGAAAGGTTAAGTTCTAAATGTAAAATGCAAAATTTATTTCAAACAGCAAGTTAAAAACATAGGGCATGTATAATATAAATAATCGTATGTCTCCTTAACGATTCATCATTTAATTTGACTGCCACTTCATCATACCACATCTCCACCACATCTTCCATGTTGCAAATGGTCCATAATAACTTCATCATACCACATCTCCGCTACACTCTCCATACTCTGTACCAAAACGGTCCCTAATAACTCCATTTGTTAACGATCATGGCTATGATGTGACCAATTTATCGACGTCTCTCCAAACCCTCACCATCTATTTATTCCATGCAAACCCGTAGTTCTTTTTCACCATACCCGTAGTCAATCCATTTCATAGACTAGGAGAATAATTATGAAGGTTAAGAAATTTGTGAAACAGAAGCCATGGGACTCATTGTCAAGACAAAGCCAGTAGGAGCAAAATATATGGAAGAATACCCACAACTCAAGGAAATGCTGCAGAAGGCTAGATGGCTCAACTTCATTGAAAATCTTGATGGTTTCCACAAAGAGATCACAAAATATTTTGCTAGATCATTTGATGGTACAGAAGTAGAAATTTGAGACATTAAGTTTGCAGTAACATAATCCTACATAACAGAGGCTACATAACTACCAAGGCATGGTGAAAGATGGTTCAAAAACAAGGAATTCCACAGTGAATCATGGAAAGTAATCCTCAGGAACCCAAGTATGGATGTCTCTATGTTTAGAAAAGGAATTCTTATTTCAGCACTTAAAAGTAAATGGAGAAGCATGCTTTTCATATTACAGAAATTTATTACTTGTGAGGGGAGATTTGGGTGCATGTATGTCTACCATATACGTTTATTGATGAACTTTCTAGAAAATGGAGAAATCAATCTTCCTTTCTTCCTGGTAAATAGTTTAAGAAGGATGGCTTCAAATGTACAGAAAAAAAATAGAATTCATAGACACAACTATGTACCATCATGGGTTGGTAAAGATACTGGTTGAGTTTCATTTGAAAAGAATAGGAGATACTTGGGAAAATTTCCTGATAAAAAACTATTTCCAAGAGGCACTAGAGTCACCTGAAGAGGGTAATGTCAGAAAGAGTAGCAGAAATAAGACCGATATAATCATTCAAAGCAAACCTGAGTCCTCAACACAGAAAAATGATGAAGAGCTAATCTCTAAAAATTGATAGAGATCAGGAAGCAAATCAAGCAAAAGGGAAGATGAAAAAGAAAGCTAGTGAAACTACTGGAAACAAACCTAAATCTTCATTACAAAAAGATGATGAAAAAATAATCTCTGAAGAATTGACAGAGATTAGGAAACAAATCAAGAGAAAAGAAAATATAAGAAAGGAGAAAAAGGGTACAAAGGAGGAGAACATAAGTCTACAATTTAGAAGGAGCTCTAGGCTCCGAAGTATGGTAAAGAAGATATCATCAAAGGGGACGGAGTTTATAAATTTAGAAGAAGAAACCCCAGTAGCATCTCCTAATAATGTTCCATTTGCACACAGCCCTCAAAATTCTCTTGAACGGTGTTTTGAAGGCAGCCCCAGCAAAAGATCTCCAAGCATAGACCCAGTGCAGCAACAAATATATGACTATATAGAATCACTGGAGAAGAAAAGTGCCTCAATAGATCCAAAATATTATGTCAATGCAGAACCCTCTTTTAATCCACAAGAACCGCTAATCGACTCTCTCAAACAGGAAATCTATGAGTTAGAGATATTGAACAGACATATCAAGAAATAAAATGAAACCTTGAGGGAACAAAGTAAATTGGACAAGGCTATTCATGATAATACAATTCTCCATCTAGGGTTGTGGTATAAGAAGAATAGGAAGTTGAAGAGGAAGAATCGAAGCTTGAAGAGAACAGTCGTCAACCTTAAATACAAGCTTCTTATGAAGAAACCCAGAATGGTAGTCACTTCAAAGAAGAGAAAAAGAAGAAAATTAGATGTACTAGCAGAAGTGTCTAAGCAAATGCAATAGGAAAGAAGAATTCACATTTTTGGAATATTGCATGAGGACATGCAATGATTTTGTAGTGGGGGTATATTGAACCTCAGAATTACCCTCTTCTTGACAACTTTTCTCACTTCTTTCCCGTGTTTTTCCATAAGATTACAGATCCTAATCAATGATAAATGATAGGTTTTGTCTTAACAAGGGCATTAAATGATTGACATGTTATGTATTTTTATGTTTTTTCTATTTGAATAAATTTTTGCAAATTAGCTACAGAATGCAGCATATTCTGCAGCTAACCGTGTATTCCGTAGCAACTTCCATGGTCTGGTAGGTTCCAAGTGTCAAATGAAGAATTGAGCCACATGGGCATCGCTAGAATCATCTCCACATGGATTCTATCCTAGTCACTCAGCCCAGATCGATAAGAAAGCAAGCTCAAGATCGTATTCATAGGTGGTGTCAAACATATGATACCCAGAAGCAATAGGACTCTTCATTTGCTCTTTCATGGTTAATCAATAAATCTAACAGTTTTGTTACAGCATTAACTCAGATCAACCACTTGTGTTAACGGTTTTGTTGCAAACATCTCGCTCGAATTTAAGTCACCTGTAGTTGATCAGGCATTTATGCAGTCCTGTTGTAATACGTATAGGCCACCTGTAGCTAGTTTTCCTCAAAGACAGTTATGATTATTTCCTTCTAAATACTAGTTGTACAGAACCGAGGGAGGTTCGAAGAATTTTATGTATTAAGTTCAGACTTTCAGCTCTGTATCTTTGGACTTCGTTCTTTTCTATAATATAAATCGTGTGTTGACCAATGATCATTTGAGAGATCATTTTCAATTAGTTAGCAGCTCAACCCAGTCAGTTGCATAGGGCCCCTGCACTGAAGGAGGTTTTCTTTCCATTCATTTTTTGTTTAGTTTTAATTTCATTATTTGCTTTTAGCAGTATTTCTGACTTAGGTTGATTTATTTTAGTTTTGATCAATAGCATAATGTTAAAACTCAATTGTGTAGTCTTGCTTTTCCAACACATTTCATGAAAGGAAACGATTTTGTTTCTAAATCGAGTAAGGTTGGAGTAATGAGAACGCACTGTTGTCTAGCTTACTCATTGTTTTGTTATTTATTTTCTAGGACAAATTTGTCAATTCACTACATTAATGAATGTTTTTGATCACCATTTCAAGTTGATACTCATCCTAAACTAAATGGTTAAACATTCACTTCACACAATGGTTGAAATCAATCAATTACCTTCTACATGTTTCATTTAGTTCTCTAGATCATAAAGTACAGAAAGTTGCTTGTATTCCATCCCTGTCTTCATGCATTATATAACGCGCATTAAGCAATAGGCATAATGAATGATGCAGGTTATCGCTAGTTCATTGACCAGTCGCTCACGCAAGACCAGTCATCCCAGCCAGCGGAGGGGTTATCTCGCTATTTCCGGTTGGCCTTTCACTTGAGCTCTCCTATGCATAGCGGGCGGAGCACCTTACTGAACTGAGTAGCGGGAATAGCATTCTTTTCTTTCTTCCCCTCACTGAGCCTACTCTCTCTCTACCTGAGCCAACCCCCCAAGCAAGCATGCTTCCTTTCTGGCTACCCCCAAGCACTCTATCAAGCCTGAGCCAAGCGCAAGCAAGATATATATGCTGCTTTTGTTTTTTTTACCTGACTGAGCCCGAGCCAGGAAGGTTATCTTTCAAAATTGAAGGTTATTCTCTGTATTTATTTCAACATGCATTACAACTTCACCTTTAATTCTAAGAAATAGATTCATGACTTAAGGTTAATGACGAGATAGAATAGATGCTCTGTTTTTTTCTTTCTTTAAATTAGATTTTGACTAGTTTCAGCTCTTGGTTTACCTTTAGGAAGTTTAGATTCACTTAAGTTTCTCACAGTTCAGATTGTACATCATAAGGAATCAAGAACAGAAACCCCCAAAACAATATAGAAATACAAAACAATGAAGTAAGAAGGGTTAACTAAGCACATATAGTGCACTACACTTCATCAGCTTACAAACCTCAGTTGATAATTTATGCAAGCAATTTAGGACACTAAATTAACTAAACAACAACTTCGACCTTGATGTAGATTCACAACTTTGACCTTGATGCCGCATCTTCACAGCTTCGACCTTGATGTAGCAGCTTCACAGCTTTGACCTAGATGTAGCCTAATTGATTCCTCTTTCTTGATAATTACTTGTGAATTATGTTGCCTTGTTTTACTTCTTAACTATCTTATCTTTCATCAAGCAATTACCAAATTATATGTGTATGAAGATCACAAGAACAAGAGACACAATATGTAGGCACTTGGGCAAGGAAAAACCCCTATAAGGGGAAAACCCAGTCACAAACTCTTCCTTTAGTAGATTCAAATCAAGATGAGACACTTTCTAGACTTATTCGACCTAGACAAAGACCTCCTCCAACCACCAAGTTGGCCCTTCCCTGCAATAGATGATCTTGAAAAAGGACTCCAAGTGACAGCTTCCCAGAAACAACTTCAATCAAGAATTTTTTCCCCCCAACAGTAGAACTCTAACCCCTAGCTTCAAAATTTCATACCTAAAGTAAACATAAATTTTTGGCCCTAGAAAATGCACAAAAATCTTCGCACGTGTGAGATAAAGATGGCCCAAAACTTGATTTAGGTATTCCAAACAAATTTCTTCATTTTCTAACTTCTTCACTCTCTTTTTCTTCTTCTCTTTCTTGTAGATCGAACTTGTTCAGTGCATGAGTGAAATAGGTCGAATTGCTTCTCCTTATATAGCCTTTCTGTTGGGTCAAATTGCCCTTATGTAGGCTGACTTCTTGGATGTAGGGCCAACTTGGTTTGGAGGTGACAAATTACCTTTTTGACTCAATAATAATTATTTTTACATGATACAAAAGCCTAATTGGAGGATAAGGAGTGAAAGGAGGCCATTGCCCCCCAGCGGGAGGGTATCTAATATATGATGGATGTTGAAAAATGCAGCAAGAAATTATCAATTTGATTTTGCCTTGATTAAATTGAGAAAATTCGAATTTCCACATGAGCAAACAACTTGGATGTAGTTAACTTGTGTGACATGGATTGTGTCACCTAGATTACTTAGTAAATTTGAGTTGGAGGAGTTAGAGTTCAATTAAGCATGTTCGATTGCTAATTTGTAGCAATTAAAGTCATTTATCTCAAGTTGTTTTTAGTTAGACTAGCTCCAACTATTGGAGGAACTAGTGGAAGGTCAGTTGTGCAATGGGACTTCAGTAAAACTCAATGATCATCCATTTAACTAATCAATCATCCCAAAATATCTAGTGCATGCAGGGAATTTGAGTTACCCAGTTAAGGTGGAGATTCCAAGGTAGTGTAACATCGGTTGTATATTATTCCGAAGTGTACAGGTGTTGCATGAAACCTAATGATCAACCTAAGGAATTGCACAATCCATTTTGGAGAAATTCCTAAATAATAGGGGACTAATTTCTCAAGGAATTGTGAAGGGAAAAAAGGGGTCAAGCGGAGGTAGAAATTGACTAATTATGTATCAAAGCTTCTCAGTGAGCAGAGAGATAGGTTATGCACTTGCAAGTTGTGCTCAGTTGAGAAGAAATTTTTATACATCTCTATTCATCATATTAATGCAAGTGGGCATTGGGGTTTTTAGTAGATTGCTTTCCCAAGGAAAAATACTATTTGCATGTGTGTGATTTCTTATTGCATGTCTAAGACTTTTCTTCTAAATTATGAATTAATGTTTGTGGAGTAGTAGAATAGGTTTGTTTCATGTCATTTTTATTAAAACTTCATGGTGAAAATCTACATCATAATTTCTACATGGTATCAGAGCTAATTTCACATTAGAACAGGAATTTCGAAGTTGTTTCTCGGGAGGTTTGAATTTGGATTTTAGTGCAGTAGGATGTATTCAGAGTTGAGAAAATGGCCTTCAATGGACTAAGGCTAAATTATGCCTTGGAAGGAACCTTTTTTTTTTTTCATGGAAGGACCGCATGAAGGTGGTATTAGATGACAATGGATTGCTAGAATACATCAGGACAAATGTTGCAAAACCACCGAATTTTATACCCAAAACCTTGCTCAGTAGAGGAAAGATGTAGCCAAGGCAAGGAGAATAATATTGGAGGGAGTATGGGACCACATTGTCTCAAATATCCATGAAAATGAAACTTCATTTGCAATGTGGAAAGCACTAACAGAATTGTTCGAGAATAATAGTGACCACGGGAAGGTGGCAATCAAGGATAAACTTTAAAGTATCAAGATGCAGAAGAATGACACTATTCCATAGTATCTGAGAAAGTTCACACAATGTCATGATGAACTTGGTGGGGTTGGTGTTAATGTTCCTGAATAAGACTTGGTAAGGCTAGCCCTTCTAGGCCTTCCCAAGAGCAAGCCTAGCTATCAAGATTCGGTGAATGGGAGGGAGAAACTATCGAATTGGGAGTGCTTATGATATGATTTGTTACAGGAAGAAATAATGTGGAATACTAGGGATGGGACTTCATCCAAGGGCAAGGATGAAGAAAAATTTGCATGGATGGAAAGGAAAAGAAGGGAAAAGGGAAGAGATCTCAATCCAAACTAGAATCTAGTCAAGGGAGCAAGAAGAAATATTTGTCCAAAATTAAATGCTTCCATTGTCATGAATTTGGGCATTATGCCACGAAGTGTCCACACAAAAAGGCAAGCAAGAAGACCTCAGGAGGAGTAGTAGGTGAAGCCTTGGCTTCATAGTTTGAGCTTGACTTTACCCTTATCGTATGCATGGCCATCACAGTGATGCGGAGAGTGTGGTATTTGTACTCTGGTGCATCGTTCCACATGACAGGTTGTAGATAGTTTTTTAGTGACCTTGAAGAAAAATATTTTTAGATGCACATTGAGATGGGGGGACAATGGAAGGTATAGCGTGACCAGGATTGGTATAGTCACCTTTAAGAGGGAGTTAAGCTCCCCCCTCAGGCTTAAGTATGTCATGTTCATTCTAGTCCTAAAGAAAAATTCCATCTCTATTGCAGTTATGGAATATCATGGTTATGATGTGATCTTCAGAAAAGGAAAGGCATTCCTGAGACACATAACCATAGGACAGGTGAAGCAGATCAAGGTTCGTGTGAAGAACCTATATAAGATAGATGTGGAGGATTATGTTGCATTAAGCACTAAGGCAGAGAAGGTGAAAATTCACGATGTCAATAAACTTTGGCATAGAATACTTGGCCATTTGCATCATGTTGCCTTGAAGATCATGCAACAGATAACCACAGGCCTCCCCAAAGGAGCACTTGAGAAACAGGATGTATGGAAAGGATGTAATTTGTGGAAGTACACAAAATACACATTCCATGAATGGGACATCAAAGCACATGTAGTCCTTGAAAGGATCCACTCTGATGTCTATGGACCTTTCTCGATAGCCTCCACTGCCAAGCAAAAAAGAAAAATTTGTTTTTATTGATGACTTCTCATAGAAGTCATGGGTATTCTTCATGCGAAAGAAAGATGATACATTCTCCAAGGTCATATAATTCAAGGCCCTGGTTGAGAAAAAAACCAGTAAGAAGGTGAATGCTTTCAAGAGTGATAATTGAGGTGAGTATGTGTTGAATGAATTAAAAAAAAAAAATCAAAAGAAGGCATTCAACGAGAGTTGACAGCACCCCAAAGCCCATAGCAGAATGGGGTGGTTGAGAGAAAGTATCATAGCATTGTGGGATCAACAAGGGAAATGTTGCATGACCAAGCCCTACCGTTGCACTTGTGGGTCGAGGCATTCAACACAATAGTCTATTTGTAGAACCGAAGTCCTCATTAGATTCTAGGCATGATTACATTGGCTCTGACTTTCTCAGGGAGAAAGTCAGATGTGTCGCACTTTAGGATTTTTGGAGCCTCTTTTTACTGCCATGTCTCCAAAGAATCAAGGAAGAAGCTAGAGCCAACAGCAAAATTTTGGGTATTTTTGTGTTACAAAGAAACTCCCCACAACTACCATGTGTACTTGCCATCCCTCAGAATGACAGTTATGCAAAGGGATGTAAAATGTGATGAGGAGAAAGTGATGTGTTTCTCTCTTGAGATAGATCTTCATAGAAACCCAATGAATTTGTGTAGCAGCCATAAATTGAGGGGGAGAGAGTGGAGACAGCCACTCAAGCAAAACCATCCAAAGAAAGTAGAAAAATAACTAGGGATGTTGAGAGACTTGTGCAAGATGGCTTTAATGAGAGAATTGTGAGAGACTTGTGCAAGGCTTGTGTTGAGAGACTTATCAGTACACTGGCTACATGGCTCTAATGAATGATATTGTAGATACAAGGTGATCCTCTTTCAAGTAAGTAGTAGAGAAACCTATATGGGTTGATGAAATGGTGGAGGAATATGAATCCATTATAAAGAAAAGTGTTTTGCAAGTGGTCCCAAGACAAGAAAATAAATTAGTTGTGGGTTTGAGATGTATCTTCAAGGTAAAGCAGGTAGCAGATGGAAGCATAGAGAAGTACAAATCAATATTTGTTGCAAAGGGGTACTCTCAAGTTGAAGGTATTGACTATGAGGAGAATTTTTCTCTTGTAGCAAGGTACTCATGCATTAGATCAATTCTTGCTTTGGTTGCATAGATGGGGTGGAATAACCACCAAATGGATGTAAAAACAACATTCCTCAATGGAGTTATTGAGGAGGAGGTTTACATTGAGCAACCAAGAGGCTTTGATACTTCTGATCGAAAGACTCATGCATGTAGACTCAAGTGAGTGTTATATAGACTCAAACAAGCACCCTGTGCTTGGTACATCATGATCAATAGTTATCTCACCAATTTGGGCTTCACCAAAAGTGAAGCAGATGCAAATCTCTAGCATATCTTGGTAGATTGCAAATTTTTGGTTATTGTCTTATATGTTGATGATTTTATTTTAACTGTTAATGAGCAACTGACTAGATCTTGCAAGGAGGACCTCGCAAGGTAGTTTGAAATGAAAGACATTGGTCTCATGCACTACTTCCTTATGTTCGAAGTATCGTAAGGTGATGGGGAATTGTTTGTATCTCAAGGAAAGTATGTAAATGAGATACTTTGGAGATTTTGCATGGAGAGTTACAAACCCATGGAGACACCTCTAGAGACCATCTAGAGGAAGGAAGAAGCCACTTCTGGTGAAGAAGTGGATGCTAGCATTTATTGGCAATTGGTGGGTTCACTGATGTACCTTTTGAACACACGACTAAATATGTGCTATGCAGTCAACCAAGTGAGCCAAGCTATGGCTAGGAAAACAAAATTATTTTGGAAGGTAGCTAAGCATGTTTTACGGTACCTTGGAGGCACTGCCCAGTTTAGAATATGGTACAGATGGACAGAGGGAGTGAAGTTGTGTGGCTTCACATATGTAGATTGGGTAGGGAGTCCATCAAATTGAAAGAGTACATCATGTGTAATTTTCAATGTTGGGTCCACAACAGTTTCTTGGTATAGCAGGAAGAAAATATCTATGGCACTCGGCTCAGCAGAAGCAGAATACATGGCTGCAAGTCAAGTAGCATGTGAGGTGATATGGACAAGAAAGATACTTGTTGGATTGTTTAGCTAGATGATGGATCCAACTATGATCTATTTTGATAATCAGAGTTACTTCAAGCTATCTGAGACTCTTATTTTTCACGATCAGTCCAAGCATATAGATATTTGGTATCACCATTTACGGGACTATGTAGAGGCGAATAATGTTGATGCAGTACATTTCGACAAAGCAACAAGACTCTAACATTTTGACAAAGGCATTTTCAATAGGGAAGTTTGATTTCCATAGGTTTAGGATAGGGGTGGTTGATAATCCCTTTCTTTCTGAGAGGGAGTGTTGAAAAATGCAGCAAGAAATTATCAATTGAATTTCCACATCAGCAAACAACTTGGACGCAGTTAACTTGTGTGACATGGCTTGTGTCCCTAGTTTACTCAGTAAATTTGAGTTGGAGGAATTAGTGTTCAATTAATAATGTTGATTTCTAATTTGTAGCAATCAAAGTTAGTTATCTGAAGTTGTTTTCAATTAAACTAGTTCCAACTGTTGGAGGAACTAGTGGAAGGTCAGTTGTGCAGTAGGACTTCAGTCAAACTCAGTGATCGTCGAGTTAACTGATCAATCAGCCCAAAACAACTAGTGCATTTAGAGAATTTAAGTTACCCGGTTGAGGTGGAGATTCCAAGGTAGTGTAACATCATTTGTAGACTATTCTGGAGTGTACAAGTGTTGCATACAACCTGATGATCAACCTAAGGAATTGAGAAATCCATTTTGGAGAAATTCCTAAATAATAGGGGCCTAATTTCTCAAGGAATTTTGCAAGGAAATAGGGGCTAAAGCAGAGGTAGAAATTGACTAAGTATGGGCTAGAGCTTCTTAGTGAGAAGAGATATAAGTTATGCACTTGCAGGTTGTTCTCAGTTGAGCAAAGCAATTGTAATACATCTTTATTCATCAGATTAATTCAAGCAAGCATTAGGGTTTTGGGAAAATTTATTTCCTCAGGAAAAATAATATTTGCATGTGTGTGATTCTTATTGCATGTATGAGGTTTTTGTTCTAAATTGTGAATTAATTCCCGCAAGGCAGTAGAGTAGGTTTGTGTCTTGTGATTTTGATTAAAACTTCATGAGAAGTTGAAAATATACATCGCAATTTATACAATGGAGTGGATTATTATGGGTGTCCTAACCTACTGAGAAACACACCATAATATTTTCACGTGTGTGATTCTTATTTCATGTATGATATTTTTGTTCTAAATTGTGAATTAATTCCCGCAGGGTAGTAGAGTAGTTTTGTGTCTTGTGATTTTGATTAAAACTTCATGAGCAGTTGCAAATCTACATCGTAATTTATACAATGGAGTGGATTATTGTGGGTGTCCTAATCCACTGAGAAACACACCATATTGTTTATCCAAAGGATTTTGGGGTGCAACAGGTGGAATAGGTTGTGGGGTGTTCAGTAAATATAGAACAGATAGTATTCTAGATGTTGAAGGTAAAGGAAAATTCCAAGGACTAGTCGACACACCGAAAAAGGTTCCTTTCAATGACTAGTATCCAGGTGGTAATGATATACCACAATATAGGTGATTTTCTAGTGAAGTGATGACCATAGAGGTCACCACAACCTCAGTCAATTCGCTCATAATGGCAGATACAGGTTGGGTGACTATCATTGATTCTGTCATGGTTAGACCTCTCAAAGGAGTGTGTGGATAATTTTCCAAGGAGAGATCAAGATTGAATTAGATCGAGGAGTTTGACTTTTGGTCGATTATTAGGGGTTAAAAAGGAACATCTTGAAAAAGAGGAGTTATTATTATGTGAACAAAAGTTTGAACTCAAGAAGGATCTTCCTCGGTTATTTCCTTTATACTCAATAAAACGGGTGGAATTTGTTCTTCCTCAACACCCGAAGACAAAGGTTGTGGATGACACAAAGGCAGAGAAGTGTAAGAATGAGTTCATGAAGTGATTATTTTGGTAACTTGTGGTTCCTTAGGTTGAATTAGCTCAAGTTGTAAGATTTCTGGGTCTATAATTTCAGGTTCTATACAGGTTCTAATGTCTTAATAATTTATGGTTGAGAAGTTTCAATTGTCTCAAACTCACCAGTTTCCAAATATGTAACTTTGGGTTCGGTAGGAAGTGATGATTTTGGTCAATTAATTTCAGATACAGTTTTCTTAATGATGTTGGACCCGCCATCATGTCAGGGAATCTCCCCAGTAAGAAGTCCCAACTAGACCTCAGACCGTTTGGAATAGGAGTCCCAACAGTGGGTAGTACAGTATCGCCTTGACTATGGTTGTGCGTAGAGGTAAGTAATATGTCCTTGTTGGAAGCAAGGGTGTGACCTTGTAGAAAGTCAAGGGAGATGCATGAAAGGCTCTAAAACATGGAAGGGGAGAGGAGTGCACCCCTTAGAATCCTATGATAAGACACAGCTTGAAAGGGATCACATGAGCTAAAAGACATCACAAGATGGAAAGCAGAATAGTCGACAATCCAAAGTAATGAGTTAAACCAACAACACGCATCGATAAGATTCATACTAACACATACGAAATAGTCCATACATACATGTGTAACTTACAACTACATACATTGTTAGAGTAACCAAAATAGGTGAACTACAATAACAATACATGCATGAAACGTGTTGGCTCTCTTATATTAAAAGAGTGAAAGATCCAATCATAAACATAACCATGATAGCCACTAGCCCCAGTAGTGGAATGTTACAGTCATCGTTGCCTGCTCCTCGAAAGAGATGCAATTGCTCTACACCATGGAGAAGCCAAGGCTCATTACAATACACACCAAGCTTTTTCTAAGTTATACCTATCAGAAGCTTGGTTCCCAAAAGCCCGTATAATGAGTTATGAGGTTCTATATATAGAAAAGGGTGGGGTGACCTTTGACATTCCCCTTTGTGACCCTTCAACTACCCTCATGACTCTTCAACTTACACATGACTTTTACATTCTACTATTGACACTTGGTATTTCACTTTACAACATGTTTACAATACAATTTACACATGTACCCATGTGAGACAAAAATGGGCTTGAGTAAGACATGCAAGACATCAATGAGACTCGGACAGTTGTGGGAAGACTAACTCATTGACATCCTTTTGGTGATCGATGGTGGCGAATTGATGCCAATCTTGGTAGTCTGTTATGGTGTCTGTGTACTCCGTGGTGACATCCTTCTGAAAGCAAACTCTTGCCTCTATTGCATCCAAGTACACTGATTTTTCACCTCTATCCAACTCGTTATATAGCATGTCCATCATGTTCTTGAGTGCATTCGTACCAGCGACATACTATTGCATAGTGTCTACGCTCATATGTAAGTCTGCATAGGTGGCTATACACATCAACTGCTCGAAGTACATGTCAAGCTCTAGTCAGACTTGGTTCTTTTCTTTTGCCTCAGTGAGTGTGCCAATGGATGGGATCGCACGCGTGTGCACAATGACATCCATGCTCCTAAACTCTCATGCATGTGAAGCCTATAAGCTAGTGATGAGTTGTGGGAGTTCCACATAGTTATGGATCTAACTCTAGATGCATGTTTTCAACTCCACTACCTTTGACTTCATCATCTTTGGCAAGCACAACGAGGCTCCATTGCACCTCTTTATCCATATTTGCATGTGATCAATAGCAGTGTGTATGTTTGTCAAGATGCATGTTCTCCTAACATAATATAGCTTCCAACCATTAAGATGTACAACTGGCTTATGCACAGTGACAAACTTGAAGTACAGCTTCCGCATGACTGTCTCGAGAGACGATACTTCATCAAGTATCGCTTTCTTCAACTTTGCTCTGGCAGATGTTGTAGTTTCTCTTGTCCCTGCTTTGTCGCTTACAATTCCTTAGCCATGCACTCATTCTCAACTATCAACAGTCTCACACTTGAGTTGGTGGCTTCAGCATATGCCTTTGTAGCATCAGCCAATGCAATTGGATGTATGCGCACATTGAACATGATCACTCATTCTCAAAAATGCGCAGGAGATGCATGGACATCTGGAGTGGGCACTCTGCACGACTACACAACTCTGTGTTGTGACTTGTTAAAGGGTATGTAGTGCATATCTTCTTCCAGATTGTCCTCAAGGATTTTAGTGTCCCCTTAATCACTTAGAACTTGCTCTGTTCCTAGATCTGGTGAATCCGGTGGAGTAACCTCTAGGCCTTTGGGCATGAGATCTGTATCTTGATCCTACTCTAGTTGAAGCACATCCGTATCCATATACTCCAACATTTGTTCAAAATCTTAAGCAAAGTCGTGCTCTTGCGACTGCTTGTCATGTTTATTATTTTCCAGTTGTTTTAATGAGTCAATAACCTGTATTTGCGTAGTTTCATCTATGTGTGCACACTACACTTCCTACTATTCTTGTTCCTGTTTTTCTTCCTTCTCTTTTCTACACAACTCTTGTTCTTCCCTTAGTTTTTACTTCACCTCCTAAAACTTCTTCTCTGTCTCTTCTAGTTTCTGCTTCTCCCTTTGTCTTTACACAATCATTCTAGTGTTTTGTTGCTTCTTACTTCAATCTCTAGATTTTCTCTTAATACAAGTGCATCTTCCTTTAACTTGCAGCTTTGCTTTGCCTCTGCATTGTTGGCAACCTTCCTCTTGCCTTTTTCATGCGCAAGTCTACTGCTGATGTTGTTGCTCTCTGAGATGTTGTTACCTTGTGCACTACTAACCATTCTACGTCCACTCTGACTGGTTCATTGAGCCTTAAGTATTTGTAGCAATATCTCCATGGGTTTTCCTCGGGCGAATGACATGCCCTGTGGATCCAAGGATGAAACACTCTCACACAGTGGTCCTCCACTAGGCGATGTGGGTCATATGGATTGAAACTTGTGGTGCCGAAGGTAAATCTCTTGAATTCCTCTATCTCGGCCTTAGCATGTTTGACTCTGGATCTCATACAACCTGATTCACAAAGGAAATGCGGACCAAGGTGCCTTCTTATTCCTGTGCAGACTCGCTGGCAACCCTGTCAATATGTGGTGTGCAACCTCTTTCATGACCATCTTGTCCATGGCAAACTTCAGTAACACATGCAGAGCCTTCTCCGCACTGTACATCTGGATGAAGGTGCCAAGGGGTGAGGCATACCAATCTGCTATGTTAACCAATGCCTCCATCATTGCCTGTGACATGCAAGGTGGATCCTGCTCAAATATCATCATGTACACCGAGGTGATGAAGTGGTCTTATAGTTGTAGTATAACTCCATGGAAGGTGCACTTGGAGAAAAACCTATAATAGATGTGCACAGAGATTTCTGAAGGTGTCCATGCCCAACCCAAGCCAGGGAACTCCTGGCGAGCATAGATTGCATCAAGCATGTAGGTGGACATGAATAGATTTACTTGTTGACCCTTGGGTGGATGCCGGGAATTTTTTACTTGCCCCTTGAGCTGGAGACCCAACATGTCAGACCAATTAAAAGGTTCCCTTCATTCGCCAACTGATCCAACACAATCACCCAACTCTGCAGGAAGGTCTTTGTACTCTCCTGGCCATATAAGCAACATGTGAAGATGACGAAGAACTGATGAGCCTTCTGCAATGTCTTTGTCTTGTTTACTTGGTTGGGCACTGTCCTAAACCTAGACGGTTCTCTCACCCAGATCTTCAAGATGTCTCTTGAGTCTGCACTATTGTTGGGATGGGTGAAGAGTGTATCCATTTTGTTCACCAACTGTAGCAAGTTATACATCTCCTAAAAGTTCTTTGTCTTGAAGGTAGAAATTTATTTTCCACTAATACTTCTCAGTACCATTGTCTCTGGATCACTATGCGAGACAATCCAATGGATCATGTCCACGCATGGAAATGCGGGATACCTCCATGCAACCTGGTACAAGCCAGAATTGATTATGTTGACATAGACTCTACGGTCCTCGAGGTTCTCCTCAAAGGTACCTGAGAAGATGCCATTGATGTCCTACCATTTGATCTTAATCTCCTTGTCTATGAATAACTTAGTATCTTCATAGATGGGCAATATCATAGACACTTACTCGACCACTTCTCTAGTTGCGCTCTCAATGGTGTCCTTTGACCCTGTTCTCTTGGAAGCCATTGTTTCTATACTGCTTAGAGACTGATAAACACTTGTGATACCTGGAGACATAGAAACACTCATGGAAAGAAAATTTTCAATTGAAAACCAAAATATACTTAAGGACTGACATGCAACACACCTGGGTGACTAACTGGGAAATTTGTGCAATTTTCTATGGGAGAGGCTGGGAGACTGACTACCAGAACTGCACAGAGCACAGTCTAGGTTGCCAGTGAGCTGAGTGATTGTTGAAACTACACAGAGTATAGTCCATATTGGCTTGTTGAGGACTGGAACTGCGCAATGTGCAGTTTCAGTCAGCATGATTGCAACCCAGGAAATTGCACTGCGCAATCCCGGAGGCCAACTGAGGCACTGTCTCTCAGAATTACACAGAGCACATCCTAGGAGGCCAGTGTGAGGTAGTTTCTACCCAATTCATGGGAGAAAGGCAACGCCTTCCATCCCAAAAATGTGCAGTGCAAGTCAGGCAAGGCAAGGTCCAGGCCAAGGCAGCTCAGACCCGCCGATGGGCCACTAATAATAGTAAGGATTGAATGCATGTGTGAAGCTGGGTGTAGACATGAGTGAATGAACATGCATGCAATCAGTAAGTGTAGGATTCAATAATATGGGAAAGCAACTAAGTGTGTGAAGCGAGTCATCACAACGATGACTATTGGTCCATAAACAGTGTCATGCATGTGATAGTAAGGAAATGTAATGTAAAACTAAAAATGATGCTTCTACAAGCTAACATGCATTGAAATGATAGAAATTGCTCAATAAAACCAAGCAAACAACACCCACACAAACCGAAATACAAAAAGTGACAGAAAAGCAGCAAAACATATGAAAAGCAGACTTACCTAAAAAAGTTGTGCTAAGTGTACTGAAAGTTCCTAGATGCATTGGGGATGCTAGAGCTCCAAGGTCAAAAGTGAGGAATGAGCTCTGAGGAGTTGAATAAATAGTTTTGACAAGATCAAGGCTTATGACGCGCATGCCACAATTCTAGGTAAAATCGACACTTGGCGGGAGGTTTCTAAAATGGCTTTTGCATGTAACCCCCAACTGCTAGAAATAGATCCCTAAAATCTAGGGATGCCTTTTTCTTTTTTCTTTTTGTTTTTTCAGGAAAAATCTTCCATGCATGCAAGGTAAGATTACACAATCCTAGGGGGATCCGGTCAACCTATGAGCACATGCAATGGACAACAAGCCTTGGGATGACTTCTACATAGTTTCTGGGTTGAGTGGCTCTAGCTACCCCTAAAGCTCTATGCAATTTCTGGGCTGAAGCTGAGGCTTCCAGCCAAAATTGCACAAATTCTGAGAGAAATCTCGGTGATGGGCTGCTCTATGCAATTTTCTTGGGGAAGGAAGCCTACATGCTCTGCGCAATTTTGGAGAGCAATGCTAGCTGCCAAGATGCAGTGCATAATTCTGGAGAGCAAGGTTGGTTTCCCTCCAATTCTACACAATTCTCCAAGTCAGCACAAGAACCAGTTGAAGACCAGGTCACGGGAGGTCAGCTTGTGGGTGAAAGGAAAACAAGTTAGCATACATGAGTTGATAATCCAAATAAACTCAACTAAAAGCATAAGTACCTGGGTAGTGAAAGACATGCTGCTAAGGATGGTTGGTAGGAAGGCTCCAAAATGAAGCTAAGCCAAAATTTTGGAGGATGGTTGTAGCTACTACAACAAATTCTAGATGGCATAACTTTTGATGTACTAGGAGCGATAGTTTGCATTTTCTTATTTTTACAATTTCCAGGTGTTGCCTCTGGAGATAAATGAGGCAATCTTTTCATTCTATGAAAATGACGAGGGTGTTTTTTCATGGTTAATTAATTGATTTTGAAAATTAAGGACACAAATAAAAATAAAAAAGGGTTAACTATGCATATAGGATTACCAAGTCATTATGAACTACAATATACGGTTAAGTACGTGCAGGAAATCTCCCCGAATTTTGTGTTCGATGTATCACAGTTAACAAGGCAGCCAACTTAGTTACTTATGGAAGATTTCCAACCTAGTGGGGACTTCCAAAATATAGGCGGCGGTACTTGGAAGTGAAGTCTGTAGTAGTGTTTTCTAATGTGTCACTGTAATATGGGGGCATTCGTATATATTGTTGTGCATGGAGCAACATCCTAAATACAAAAAGGTACATGGAAGAACGTTATGATATACACCATTGTACGTGGAAAACCAACCATCCCCGAGATGTAACGCTAACAAGTAACAATAGCTCCTACATTTAGAGACGTCAGAACACGCCTTCTAACCTAGACGAATAAATGTGTCTTTAATGTTTCAAATGCTCCTTAGATTAATTGATAAATTTTAATGTTGATCTTGATTAAGGTTTCAGTTTCAAGGGTCGAAATGAATTCACCTGAACTCCTAAAATGCCACTAGCATGAGAAAAATAACTCTTTTCATTCAATGAAGATCTAACTAAGGAAGGGAAGGAGTTTCAAACAATTATATTAAAAACAAGAACTCCCAAACAAGATCTTCAAGTTCACTTTTCAAATTTAGAAATTAAAATCCTCAATGCATGATAAAATGAATTATTTTCTTTTCTTTCCTTTTCAATTTTCAAAGCAAAGAAAAAATGAAAACTCACAAGATTATTGAATCAAAGAGAATTCAAACAAATTGGAACTATAATATTAATAGTCCTTTAACAAATTAATAACAAAGTCAAATGATTAAAACCCTATTGAAAAATGTATCAAGAAATTCTCAGTCTGTTTTTCCTTGATTAAATTGAGAAAAATCAAATTTCCACATGAGCAGATAACTTGGATGATGTTAAGTTGTCTGACATGTCTTGTGTCACCCAATTTATTTAGTAAATCTGAGTTGGAGGAGTTAGAGTTGATTTCATTGTGTGTGATTGCTAATTCGTAGCAATCAAGGTCAGTTAAGTAGTGGGAATTCAGTCAAACTCAGTGATCATCTAGTTAACTGATCAATTAGCCAAAAATAGCTAGTGCATGTAGAGAATTCGAGTTACTGGTTGAGGTGGAGATTTCAGGGTAGTGTAACATCAGTTCTAGACTATTCTTGAGTATACAGCTGTTGCACACATTAAGAGGATCTATCTTAAAGAATTGTGGAATCAATTTGAGGAATTTCCTAAATAATAGGGGCCTAATTTCTCAAGGAATGGCACAAGGAAATGGGAACTCAAGCAAAGGAAAAATTTGACTAAGTCTAGGTCAGATCCTTTCAGAGAACAAAGAGATAGTTTATGCACTTGCACGGTGTGCTCAGTTAAGCAAAGAAATAGCAATACATCTCTATCCTTCTAATTTAATACAAGCAAACATTGGTGTTTTTAGCAATTTTCTTTCCCGGGGAAAAATACTTGTGGCATGTGTGCTATTTCTTATTGCATGTCTGAAATTTTTGTTCTAGATTGTGAATTAATGTCCACAGAGCAGTAGTTTAGGTTTGTGTCTTATGATTTTGATTAAAACTTCATGAGCAGTTGCAAATCTACATTGTAATTTCTACATGGTATCAGAGCAAGATTCACATTAGAGAAATAATTCAAAGTTGATCTCAGGAGGTTCGATTTTGGAGCTCAGTGTAGCAGGATTTCTTTAGAGTTGAGAAGATGGCCTTCAATGGACTATGACTAGCCTTATGCCTTGGAAGGCACCACTAATTTTGTTGCATGTAAGGATCACATGGAGGTAGTATTAGATGAAAATGGATTTCTAGAATACAATCAAGTCAGATATTGAAAAACCACAAGCATTTGATGCCCAGAACCTTGCTCAATGGAAGAAATATGTAGCCAAGGTGATGAGAATAATCTTGGAGAGAGTATGGGATCACATTGTGTCAATATCCATGGAAAAGAAACTGCGTTCACAATGTGGAAAGCACTAAAAAAGTTTCTCGAGAATAATAGTGACCACAGGAAGCTGGAGCTCAAGGACAACCTTTGAAGTATCGAGATGCAGAAGAATTCTACAATTCTGCAATATCTGAGCAAGTTTACACAGTGTCATGATGAACTTGGCAGGGTTGGTGTTACTGTCCCCAAAGAAGACTTAGTAAGCTTAGCCCTTATGGGCCTTCCTAAGAGTTTGCATAGCTATCAAGATTTGATGAATGGGAGGGAGAAATTGTCGAATTGGGAATGCTTATGGTCTGATTTGGTACAAAAGGAAATAAGGTGGAATACCAAAGATGGGATTTCATCCAAGGGTGATGATGAAGAAAAAATTTCTTTGGTTGGAAAGACAAAGAAGAGAAAAGGGAAGAAATCTCAATCCAAACCAAAATCCAGTCAAGGGGGCAAGAAGAAAGATTTGTCCAAAATTAAACGCTTCCAATGTCATGAATTCAGGCATTATGCTACAAAGTGTCCACATAAGAAGGAAAGAAATAAGAACTCAAGAGGAGTAGTAGGTGAAGTCTTGATTTCACAGTTTGAGCTTGAATTTACCCACATTGCATGCATGGCTATCACAGTGATGGGGAGTGTGTGGTACTTGGACTCAGGTGCATCATTCCACATGACAGGGTGTAGATATTTTTTCAGTGACCTGGAATTTGTAGATGCACATTGATATGGGGGATGAAGTAAGGTATAACTTAATTGGGATTGGTACAATCACCTTTTAGAGGGAGTCAGTCTCCCCCCTCGGGAACAAGGATGTCATGTTTGTTCCAGGCCTAAAGAAAAATATCATCTTCGTTGCAGTTTTGGAAAACCGTGGTTATGATGTGACCTTGACCAAAGGAAAATCATTCCGAAGACACATAGCGATGGGACAGGTGAAGCATATCAGGGTTCATGTGAAGAAATTATATAAGTTAGATGTGGAATAGTGTGTTTCTTTAATCACAAAGGCGGAGAGGGTGCAGAGCCACAGTGTCGATGAACTTTGGCACATAATACTTGGTCATTTGCATAATGGTGCCCTGAAGATCATGCAGCAGATAACCAAAGGCCTCCCCAAAGGAGCCCTTGAGTAGTAGGATGTATGCAAAGGATGTACTTTGGGGAAGTGCACAAAATCCACATTCCATGATCGAGACGAAAAAACACATGCAATCCTTGAAAGGATCCACTCTGATGTCTGTGGACCTTTCTCAACAACCTCCACTACCATGAATAAATATTTTTGTCATTTTTATTGATGACTTCTCATGCAAGTGCAAGATCTTCTTCATGTGGAAGAAATATGATACATTCTCCAAGTTCATAGAATTCAAGGCACTAGTTGAGAAATAAATTTATAAGAAGGTGAAGGCTCTCAAGAGCAATAATGGAGGTGAGAAAGTGTTGAATGAATTTAAAAATTTATGTTCAAAATAAGGCATTCGATGAGAGTTGACAGCACCCCACAACCCATACAAAAATGGGGAGGTTGAGAGAAAGAACTGTAGCATTGTGGGAGCAGTGAGGGCAATGTTGCATGACCAAGGCCTACCTTTGCATTTGTGCGTTGAGGCATGACACAGCAATCTATTTGCATAACTGAAGTCCTCATCAGATTCTTGACATGATTACACTAGAGGATGCTTTCTTGGGGAGGAAGTTGGATGCATCACACTTTAGGATTTTTGGAGCCTCTATTTACTTCCATGTCTCCAAAGAATCAAGGAAGAAGCTAGGGTCAAAAGAAAAATTGGGGGTATTTGTGGGTTACACAGAAACTCCTCACAACTACTGTGTGTACTTTCCATCCCTCTTAATGATATTTGTGTGAAGGGGTGTAAAATTTGATGAGGAGAAATCCACGCATTTCTCTCTTGAGAGGGAGCTTTAGATCCCACCAAAAGAGGATCTTTTAGCTCCAAAGGAGGAATCTCAAGAAGTTGTGGAGCAGCCACAAAACGAGGAGCAGAAAGTGGAGACAACCACACAAGCAGAACCATCCAAAGAAGGTAGAAAAAGGACCAGGAAAGTTGAGATACTTTTGCAAGATGTGAGGGGGAATCTGGGTGCTCCTTCCAATCAGCGTAGGTAGAGAAGGTCACCAGTTCGATACACTCGATACATGGCTATAATGATGAAATTTGTAGAGACTGAGCCATCCTCTTTCGAGGAAGCAGTAGAGAAACCTGAATGGGTTGATTCAATGGTAGAGCAATACAAATCCATTTTAAAGAAAATTGTTTGGGAATTGGTCTCAAGACCAACAAATAAATCAGTTGTGGGCTCGATATGGATCTTCAAGGTGAAGTAGGCATTAGACGAAAGCATAGAGAAGTACAAGGCTAGATTGGTGACCAAGTGGTACTCTCAATTTGAATGGATTGACTATTAGGAGACCTTTGCTCTTGTAGCAAGGTATTCATCCATTAGATCAATTATTTCTCTATATACGCAGATGGGCTGGAATATCCACCAAATGGATGTAAAAACAACATTCCTCAATAGAGTTATTGAGGAGGAGGTGTACATCGAGAAACCAGAAGGCTTTGATACTTTTGATTGGGAGTCTCATGTGTGCAAACTCAAGTGAGCATTGTATAGTCTCAAGCAAGCACCCTATGCTTGGTACATTAGGATCGATAGTTATCTCACCATTTTGGGCTTCACTAAAAGTGAGGCGGATGCAAACCTCTATCATATCTTGGTAGAAGGTAAATTTTGTCATTATTGTCTTATATGTTGATGATTTAATTTTAACTTTTGATGAGCAGTTGATCATATCTTGCAAGGAGGACCTTACAGGGATTTTGAAATGAAGGACATGGGTCTCATGCACTACTTCCTTAGGTTGGAAGTATGGAAAGGCGATGGGGAATTGTTTGTCTCTCAAGGAAAGTATGCAAATGAGATACTATAGAGGTTTTGCATGGATAGTTTCAAACCCATGGAGGCACCTCTAGCAACCAACTGGAGGAACGCAAATGCCACTCCAGGTGAAGAAGTGGATGCTACCATTTATCGGTAGCTATTGGGTTCACTGATTTGTGTTGTGAATACATGACCAAATATGTGCTATGAAGTCAACTAGCTGAGCCAAGTTATGGTTAGACTGATCCAGGTGGATATTGGTGGCCACCTACCAATTCCACTTGGACCCACACCATTGTTTCTTTTAGTTTTTCAGTTTCTTTAATTGTAGCATAGTTTACTATTTTTAGCAGTTTTTTGAGTCCTGAACTTTCGGAGCCGTAGTGAGGCCCTAAACGACATCTTTTGGGAAAACTGGGAGCAACATGGGTCCATGGATGTTGTTCTTCCTAAAGTTGTAGCCCTCAGATAGATCTTTCTAACAAGGTATTGTGCACGTCAAACAGAGATCGTATGCCAAAGTTACAACCCTAGGAAGTTGATGTACCAAATTACCCAAAACGGGGCCCATAGTTTGGCGCTTCATCTCCTAGGGTTAGGTTTTTGGATGTTTAGGGTTTTCCATTATTTCTCAATAATAAATAGTCCTTCGAGCCTCATTTTAAGATAGTTCAGAGGCATGTAGCTGCCACATCTCTCCTCAGAGATAAGCTACCATCGCCTGAGCTAGTTTATTTCCATTTTCTGTTTGCAAGCATATTTCAGTATTTTACATTAATGAAATGAAATATTATTTCTGTTGCATCTCTGTATTTATTGTTATCTCTGTAATATATTATGTTCCAGTTTAAATCAGGATCAGTGGTATCAGAGAGGTCTTCTCTTTCTATGTTTTTCTTTGCATGTCCCAACAAGGTCAGGATATAAGGAGTTAGGGATTTAATTGGTCGAATGTTTGCAAGACCGGCCTCACAAATCCCTACAGCCTGCCATGACGGATGAAAAGAAAGATGAGGGGGTAGGATATCCAATCAAAATATTGCTCGAAGAAGCCCTCGAGCGACAAAGGAATGCAATGATGGACAACTTTGCCCAGATCCTTTAGTAGCTATCCAGGGGCGACACATCTACTTCCAACAGCTACTCTGGAAGCACCACACCCTTTAAAGTACAAGTTAAATTTGACATTCCCATATTCGAGGGTCAGATAGATGCAGACATTGTAGATAAATGGTTAAATCTACTAGAAGGGTATTTTTTTTTCATGATTTTTTCAGTCAAGAAAAGATTACTTTCGCTCTTCTCAAAGCTACCCCCCATGTCAAGGACTAGTGGGAAACCTACTTTTTTCAGCCGCACCCACTTGGAATTCATTTCAGAATTCCATCAAGGAGTACTACTACCCTGTTAAAAGCTATGAGGATAAATACATAAAGTGGACCACACTGCGGCAGGGAAGGGACAAAAACGTGCCGGAGTTTACCAATATTTTTCATACCCTTCGCACAAAGTTGGGTATCAAGGATTCTGATCTGCATTTCGTACTCAAATACTATGGCTACCTACACAGGTGCATCTAGGACGAGATGGAGTTCCTGAACATCTTCTTGCTCGACACGACGTACTGATATGCTGTCAAGATCGAACAGAAGTTTAAATAGAAGAAGCGAGCTTTGGATCTGCAAACCTTACACCCCCTAACCGTTGAACAAAGGACAAAGCTAAAGCAGGGTGGCCCAAGACAGCCCGCCAAAGCTGCAAGCAAAGGACAACACCGCGTAGCCAAAGAAGGACATGGGAAAGTGGTGTGAGTTCCATAAGAGCTCCACTCACAACACAAGTGAGTGTCGAGCCAAGCAGTCATTGGTGGCTGAGCTAAAGTTTTCAAAAACAGATGCATGTTCAAACTCTGAGTCAGAACCCGATAAGGGGAATGACAAAGGGAAGTAGATTATTGATGTGGAGCCCAACACCACCATTGCCACCATGAATATCCAAAAGGAGGAACCCGAAGATCCGGAGGAGGAGGAGCACCTCTTCCACTCCCCGATGTGGGTAAAGGGCTCCCCGCTACAGTTCATTATCGACAACGGGATCCAAAAGAACCTCATTTCGACAGAGGTTTTGAAGCAGCTGGGCTTACCGACCACAGCACATCCACAACTGTACACCATCGGGTCGCGTCACTAAGGATGGGATCTTCGCGTGAGCCAGCAGTGTCACCTTCCATACAATATCAAGCCCTTCACAGATGAGGTATTGTGTGATGTTGCTCCCCTTGATGTTTTTGATGTATTATTAGGCCAACCATACTTGTGGAAGTGACATGTTGTATATGAGTCAAGGCCTCATGCTGTTATTGTTACTTTGGTAAATAAGTTGTACAGGATACCAAAGGTAGCACCGCCTACCGCCATATCTTTGGTTACTGCGAAACAATGCAGTAAGCTCATTTCCAAAACTGGGAAATTTGTTTTCCTGATGAAACTCCCTCAAGGAAAGAAGAAGATACTGGCCACGACCTCCAGATAGGCCCCCTCCGCATGACAACTACAGATGGACAAGGTCGTGGAGGAGTACGAGGACATCTTCACCTCCTCCGTGGGGTTTCCTCTACACTGTCAGGTCAAGCACTCCATCGATCTGACCCTAGGTGCGTCACTGCCCAATGGACCAATCTATCAGTGCTTCGTTCTGGAGAACGATGAAATCAAGAGGTAGATTCAGGAGATGTTGCAGAAAGGTCACGTCTGACCAAGTTCCTTTCCCTATGGCAGCCCGATCGTTTTGGTATAGAAGAAAGATGGAACTTGGAGACTTTGTATTGACTATCAGGCGTTGAACAAGATCACTGTCTAGAATAGGTACCAGATCCCATGGATTGATTACCTTCTGGACCAACTAAAGGGGGAAAAATATTTCAGCAAGATTGATTTGAAGTCAGTATATCATCAAGTACCAATCAGACCCTCCGATGTGTGGAAGATTGCCTTCAAATCCAAGGAGGGCCTTTTCAAATGGTTGGTTATGCCTTTTGGGTTGACGAATGCTCCTGCAACCTTCATGAGGCTAATGGATGACATCTTGCGACCATTCAAAAACTCATTTGTAATGGTATACTTGGATGACATCCTAATCTTCAGCCAAAGTTGGGAAGGTAACCTCCACCGCATCCAATAGGTTCTCGAAACACTACGGCAACAGAAGTTATGTGCCAATTTGGTGAAATGCAGTTTTGGCATAACCTAAGTTCAGTATCTGGGATACATTATTAATGAACAGGGGGTTCATGTGGATCTAGCCAAGATCCAAGTCATTTAGGATTGGCCATCTCCAAACACCTTGACAGAGCTCCATAGCTTTCTGGGTCTTGCCAACTTCTACTATAGGTTCGTGTTGATACTTTCTCATATCACTTGGCTCTTGAGTCAAGTCACAAAGGGAGGAGCGAAAGCAAAATTATTTTGGTCTAAATTTCAACAGAAGACATTCACAAAATTAAAACATCGCCTCTGCTCAGCACCAATGCTCGCATTACCAAACTTACAACAACCATTTGAGATCGATACAGATGCCTCTAACTATGCTATTGGAGTAGTCCTTACTCAACATGGGCATCAATGGAATATCACAGTGAGACACTTTCAGACACAGTCCATAAGTATCCCACTTATGACAAAGAGATGTATTCCATTGTACAAGCCTGCCGATAATGGAAGCACTACATTTTTGGGAAGGAAATGGTCATCCACACAGACCACTAACCCCTGTAGTTCATACAGATGCAAGGGAATTTTCAGAATGATCGCCATCAGAAGTGGTCCACATACCTACAACAGTTCCATTTGAATATCAAGTATAAGGAGGGCAGCACCAATAATGTTGCAAATTGCCTCAGTCAACCACCGATCATGGCATTAACCATTGTGCTCAACTCTTGTGGGGACAAGACTTCTGATTGGCCACTTCTCTACAAAAGTGACCTAGAATTCGGCCATGCATACCAGACACTCTTGGAGGGTCAACATGTTCCATATTTTCACCTCCAGGATACCCTGTTATGCCACCTAGGTCACCTTTGTGTTCCTTCGAGTGAATGTGCCAAGATGATTTGGGAAGCACACTATAGTCAGGTTGTTGGGCATTTCGAGGTTGAGAAAATGGTGGCAGTACTGCAGAAGTATTTCTATTGGCCAAATCTTCGACAGGATGTCGGGAAATACATCAGATCCTGCATTGCCTATGCCATTGCCAAACCGACCATCAAGAAGCAAGGCCTTTATACTCTGCTGCCTACCCCTAGTTGACCTTGGGAATCCATCTCCATGGATTACATGTCGGGCCTTTCTTCTACTAAGAATGGAAACAATTGTGTTTTTGTGGTCATGGACAGGTTCTCAAAGATGGCCATTATTGTGGACTACAAGAAGAATATCACAGCAGAAGCCACTGCTAAACTCTTCTTTGAACGAGTGTGGGTACACTTTGGGATCCCATAGTCTATCATCTCAGATTAGGATAGCATGTTCCTCAGTACATTTTGGTCCAGTCTCTAGTCAATGCTGGACACCAAACTCACTAAGTCCACAGCCTTCCATCCCCAAACTGATGGCTAGACAGAGGTTGTCAACTAGATGATCGTACACATTCTACGCATGTAAAACTCAAAGCATCCACACACATGGGGTGACAACCTCCCCTATGTTTAGCATAGCTATAATCGGGCTCTCCACAGCTCGACTGGCCACAGCCCTTTTCAGGTGGGCTTGGGATTCCAGCCACTATGTCCAATTGATGTGGCCATGCCATTTGCAACTACTCAAGCAGATTCGGCTCATGTCTAGTCTAGAACAGATAAGGAAAACAGCTTCATTGAGCACATCCAACATATCTGCCAGTAGGTCCATGACATTCTAGAGAAATAAAATGCCAAGTACAAGTAGTGACATGATCAACATCGGGTGCCACACAAGTTTCAGGTGGCGACAAAATCTGGTGGCATTTGCAAAAGGAACACTTTACCGGAGCCTATCGAAAACTCAAACCACTCCGATAAGGTCATTACACCATTACCAAGGTTGTGGGAGACAATGCATTTGAGCTCAGAATTCCCCCATTCCTTGGCCTGCACCCAGTGTTCAATGTGGACCACCTTCGGCCATACTTCCCACCATTACTAGACACATCTGACATTGCAGAACAGCTCACACCAACAGAGTTAAATCCAGATTACATGGAACAAGCTAAAACTGATCTGGTGATGGACACGCAGATCAAGCACACTCGCTAACAGAATATCCAACTATATCGAGTTTTCAAAGCAGGCCAACTCCTTCACCAGGGCAAGTGGCTTACCTGGGACCAAGTTCAGCAGAAGTTTCCTCATCTCGTGGAGGAACTCAACGCAATGGGGACCATTGCTTCCTAAGGGGGGAGGAATGTTCCAGGTGGATATTGGTGGCCACCCACCAATTCCACTTGGACCCACACCATTGTTTCTTTCAGTTTTTCAATTTCCTTAATTGTAGGACAGTTTATTATTTTTAATAGTTTTTCGAGTCCTGAACTTCTGGAGCCGTTTTGAGGCCCTAAACGTTATTTTTTGGGAAAACTGGGAGCAACGTGGGTTCAAGGTCTAATGTTTCTCTTCCCAAAGTTGTAGTCCTCAAGTAGATCTTTCTAACGAGGTATTGTGCACATCAAACGGAGATCGTATGCCAGAGTTACAACCTCGGGAAATTAATGTACCAAATTATCCAAAATGGGGCCCATAGTTTGGCGCTTCATCTCCTAGGGTTAGGTTTTTGGATGTTTATGGTTTTCCATTATTTCTCAACAATAAATAGGCCTTCGAGCCTCAATGTAAGACAGTTCAGAGGCATGTAGCTGCCACATCTCTCCTAAGAGATAAGCTACCATCGCCCAAGCTAGTTTATTTCCATTTTCTGTTTGTAAGCATATTTCAGCATTTTACATTAATGAAATGAAATATTATTTCTGTTGCATCTCTATATTTATGGTTATCTCTGTAATCTGTTGCGTTCCTGTTTAAATCCGAATCATAGGCCAACCAAATTATTTTGGAGGGCATCTAAGCATTTCTATGGTACCTTAAGGGCACTACCCATTTTGGACTATGGTACAGACGGACAGAGGGAGTGATGTTGTGTGGACTCAAAGATGAAGATTCTTTGGGAATTCCAACAGACCAAAAGAGTACATCAAGTGGAATTTTCAGTGTTGGGTCCGCAATGGTTTCCTGGTACAACAAGAAGAAAATATTTGTGGCACTCAGCTCGGTAGAAGAAAAATACATGGCTACAAGTCAAGAAGCATGTGAGGTGATCTGGATGAGAAAAATACTTGTTGGATTGTTTGGTCAAATGATGGATCCAATTGTAATCTACTGTGATAATCATAGTTTCATTAAGCTCTTTGAGAATCCTATTTTTCACAATTGATCCAAGCATATAGATAATTGGTATCACCATTTACAGGATTGTGCAAAGGTAGATAATGTTGTGGCAATACATTCTAACAGAGGAACAAGATGTTGACATTTTGACAAAGGCCTTGTGAAGAGGGAAGTTTGAGTTTCATAGGTGCAGGATAGGGGTGGTTAAAAAATGCAGCAAGAAATTATCAATTTGATTTGCCTTTATAATTAAGAAAAATTGAATTTCCACATTAGCATACAACTTGGATGATGTTAACTTGTGTGACATGGCTTGTGTTACCTAGTTTACTCAGTAAATTCAAGTTGGACGACTTATATTTTAGTTTAGCATGTGTGATTTCTAATTTGTAGCAATCAATGTCAGTTATCTCAGGTTGTTTTCAGTTAAACTAGTTCCAACTTTTGGAGGAATTAGTGGAAGGTTAGTTAAGCTGTGGGACTTTAGTCAAACTCAATGATCATCTATTTAACTAATCAATCATCCCATAATAGCTACTGCATGCAGAGAATTCGAGTTACCTAGTTGAGGTGGAGATTCCAAGGCAACATCAGTTGTAGACTAGTCTTGAGTGTACAGTTGTTGCATGTAGTCAGAGGATCAACCTAAAGTAATTGCGCAATCAATTTGAGTAATTTGCTAAATAATAGGGGCCTAATTTCTCAAGGAATAATACAAGGAAATAAGAGCTTAAGAAAAGTCAAAATTTGACTAATTCTGGGTCAGAGCCTTTCTATGAGAAAAGAGATAGGTTATGCACTTATAGGGTGTGCTCAATTGAGCAAAGCAATTGTAATACATCTCTATTCTTATGATTTAATGCAAGAAGGAATTGGGGTTTTTAGTAGTTTTCTTTCCCCGAGAAAAATACTTGTTTCATGTGTGTTATTTCTTATTGCATGTCTGAAATTTTTGTTCTAGATTGTGAATTAATGTCCGCAAAGTAATAGAGTAGGTTTGTGTCTTATGATTTTGATTAAAACTTCATGAGCAGTTGCAAATCTACATCATAATTTCTATAAACCCTAATTGAAAAAAAGAAACATAAAGAATAAAACTCTCATCAAAAAGGAAATCACACTCAATTCCAAATAAGTTGTTGGATTTACAGATACCTAGGGCAAACTAGAGTCTCGGGAAGATATTGTTAATAAAACAGAACCAAAGCAAGGTAGGGAAAATGAAATTTTTTTGCACTTATAGGATCGTCACAGGAACTGTATGGAAACCAGTACGATTCATCACACTTACAGAATGGGAAAAGTGAAATAGGATGCTCTATCTCAGAATAAAAAGTGTGATGAGGCTAATGTTTCTCAAAACACACAAACCAAACCTTAACCAAGCTTGAAATCAGGCTTTCCTAAGTCCAATGACAGTGTAAACAAGATAAATAGAGTCAATTTTAGAGGTCCTAAAAGGATATACAAATAAAACCACTAAAGAACATCTCGTTCCCTAGTATGGTTGCCACATTGTTTTGTGGATAAATTCCTTTTGCGAACAAAAGAAATATCCCTAGACCTAGTGGCTTAGTCTAGAAACAATTAAGACAAAATTGAATTTTTTTCCTTAGAGATGTTTGAAATAAGGAAGTAATACCTACTTGGAATCTGATGTAAGCTTCCTCCTTCTCTTGGCTCATTAGCACCAACTCCAAGTCCAATTTCTATAAGTGGAACCTGCAAATCATCCAAAACAAGTAAGAGAACCAAAACAACCAAGGATTCATGTTCTACATATGCATAAATAAGACATAAGTATAGGAGAAATAATGCATTTTTTATTAATAAAAGAAGGAAAATATTGCAATCCTTGTAGGCCTCAACCTTGTGAAACTCTCCCAATTATAGTTTCTTTCCTTTGCCTTCATAGTGAGCCTCTAATCACACATGAAGCACATGGATGGATTATTGACCTCCAGTCACAATTGAGTAGCATAAGGGCATCATTTAAAGTCTCCAAAAGCCAACCTAGACTCTATGAGAGGGAGTGAATTTATAGGGTAAATTAGGTGGTTTTGGATTTACCATTTTAAGGCTTAGATCCATATAAGGGAGAGGTAATTTCTATTATATAAGAGATAAGATCTCAATATGAGGATTTTGAGATCTAATCCAATAGTAAATGGTTAAAACCACTTCTGAAGCTTATATAGAGAGAAAAATTAATTTATTTGTTTTATTTTTACTCATTTCCATCTATCATCACACCTTGGGGAAAGAAACCTGTGCTAGCCAACGTATTTTATATGTGTGAAACTTGTGTCAATACAGTGTTTATTAAAGGAAAGTGTGATGCCCCACAAAATTAGGGTTCTTATCCATTGTAATCTAAGATTATTGTAACTTCTAGAAATGGAATTCCTTTGGATTTGTAGGGGATGATTGCAAAGTGTCAATGGATGATGTTCAGGGTCATTTGTTAGGATGCAACAAAATGAACTGTAATAGTGGCCCCCGCCCTTTTGGCATTGAAATAAATGATAATCATGGGTGAATGATTTTTTGGGCCATCCATGCTTTAAGGGCCCTAGAAATAGTTGATGGATCATCTTTTCTATTGCTAATATCAGCCTTGTTTTATGCTTTTAAGAGGTGGCATTTTCACCCTACATGGTTAGAGAGGATCAAGTCTAAATCCAAACCCCCTTTGAGATGAGGAACCGTCTTTTAGTCGATCACATGACCACATAAATAAGAATTCCTTAGAGGGGACCCATTAATAGTGCCCTTTGTTGAGGGGACAAAATCCTTACCCATAGAAGGAGCCATAACAGAATTGGGATTAACATGAGGCTTAAAGGGCTTATTTAATAGTGAAACAAGGATAGGAGGAAGGGGAGGAGAATCAAGGGGCACATTTACCATGGGGGAATACATCAATGCTATCCAAAATATTACCCATGAGGGAGCCATTTGCATTGTTAACATGCATATAGAAATTAAGAGGCTAACACGAGAGCCTATAAAAGGAATCCCTACTAATTAAAATATGAGAAGTAGTCACCTCACCTTTGAACATGTCCTTTTGAACAAGAGGTGATATATCTCAAATATCCCCATCAAAACTTCTTAACTATGTAGCCACTTCAACTACACCACTACTCTCAAGCCTTGAGATCTTTTTTTCCCAAATTAATTGTATGTCCTCTCATTGACAAATAGATATTTTATTGGTGAGCCTGTAGGTGGCCTATTTCATGATAGGCATAACGAAATGAAAGGTGCCGATAATCTATTTTCTGGTTCTAAGCAGATAACTTGAAAAGAATCTCAATTTCTTCCAGTAAGCCTCACTAACATCCACTTTGACTTGTATCCATGACCACTAATGATCCATTTTTCTAACCAATTTGGCTTCGTCCAAAGGAGATGTTTAATCTTCTCCCCCATGGCCCTAAGAATCTATTTCACCAATAAAATTAGTGGGAACATAGGAGGAATAACCCAAAAATTTTGAATCGAAACTAACTCCTTTGATATGTCAAAATTAATAGATGAAGGTTTTAAGAGGAGCCCCAATGGCCCCCAATTATAGGGCATAATGAGGATTTTTCCATAGTCATCCTATGATATGAAAATGAATGTGAAACAACCCCAAACCAATAGATGAAAGGACAAAATATAATCCACTACTAGCTTCCAATTATGCTCTAATCAATCTAACAATTATTTTTCCTTCACCTATTTTCCACAAAACCTACAAACTAGGGATTTACCAAGGATCCAAATGATAGCATCCAAGATAACATCCACCATGGATTCCTTCAATGGCTTAGCTCAAATACTTCACTTTTTCCTCATATGAATAAGAGGCAAGCCCTTTAAATATTGATTAGATTTCTTTGTAAAGGATAGGGAAACAATGGGGGAGTTTGAATGTGTTCCAGTGGGAGAAATGGGGGAAGGAAAGGACGGTTGACAGTTATTGTCAAAGAAGAGCTTGTAAGACTTGGGAAATGGGACATCCTTCTCCAGCTGTAAAGAATCCTTGTATCGACATGATCCCTATCATTGATTTGAAAAAGGATCTACAGACAGAACATGTGATCATCTGGATCCAATGCCAATATTAAGGAGGCCACTTTGGCAATAATTCCACCATAGTATGATTAGGCATGAAATATTTGGGTGTGATACAAATTGATAGAATAGTCTGCTTTCTTCTCCTCCATCTTGAAATGGAATTTAGAAAAGGATCCACATGTTGCACAGCAAGTCAAGTGGAACATGGATATGGTTGAAGATAGTATAGAAAAAGGAAAAAGATGATCCTCTGTAAGGAATGGAAAAATCACTACACCTCCACACCGAGTGATTCACATAGGCATATACACTACAGAAAATCATAGAAGATCCATGAACTACAAAGCCCATCCCTCCAAGTATTCCATAAAATAAGTTCTTTAATTAAATAATAATAAATTTATTCTAATTTTGAAAAATAAAAATAAAGTCTTTATTTAGCAATCTATTGTTTGCACATATTAATTCTACCTTTTATAAGAAAAACAATCTAGGAAAAAAATGTTCCTACATAAGCTTAGAACAATATATTTATGATTTGGTAAATGGATGTCGTATCCTCTTACCAAAGGCTTTAATGCTAGAACCATGTAATGAATCAAGTTAGTGCTTTAAGTAATAATTTTAACTTTAATCATCCATGGCCAGAGGAGGACCTTGTTCCAACTAATAAATACAAAATAAACTTGGAAGACCTAACTGAGACTTTATTTAGTAGTAAGATAACAATTCTTGCAATTATAAAGATCTAATAATCTACTATGGTCTTATGAAGTGGAAATAGTCTTATGAAATGGTTAAAATCTAGCTAGATAACGTGTATTCATGGGTTGAGTTGTAGTCCCATGAATCATATGATACCAAATATCCTTGCACAAAACCAAATATTAAATTATAACCTTTTAAATGACCATGAACTTGATTCTGATTTTATACCTCTAACCCTACCTAAATTTTTTCGTGCAAAAAAGACCCATTAAAGAGCATTCTACTAACAAAAGGCCCTCTCTTTTTTACAAAGATAATGTTGATTTTTTAACGATTTAAATAGTGAATCAAATCTCTAATCATACAAGAACCACATTGAATATATCTTTCATAATTTCATAACAACCCTCTCTACTTCCATTAATAGGTTCTCTATCGAGGTGTTATGTAAAAATAAATAAAAAAACAACCACACCTTGGTATGATAATGTATGTGAAATTATTAAAAAACTATGGATTCTTCAAAATGAGTCCATAAAACATGATAAGATAAACAAATACAAATCCCTAATTAAAATAGGAAAAATGTACTATATAAATAATCAAGAGAATATTTTGTACCTATCTAAGCTATATCTCAAGAATTTATAGTGGTAAATTCTAACTCGTAATACTAAAGAAAATAATATAATTCCCTCGAGGGACAGAATTCTCATCTTAAAAATATTTATGAATAACCTAATGTCTTAGAGAAAATTCCGAACATTTGTATGAAGGATGAAGTATCTTTTATAGAAGACATAAAATTTCAGGTTAAGCAACTCAAATAAGGGAAATATAAAGAAATTGAAGGATACCAAGATCAAATCTTAAAAATTGGAGGACCTATCCTCATTCCTCACATATCCAAGCTTTAAGAAAATATTTTGGAAAGAAAGATCAACAAATGGCTAGAAAGCCATGACCACCTTGTTGCACATAGGATCATCACAAAGGAGTACCACAATGATAAAACCAATCTCCTTTGTTATTTCATAGACTTGAGCTACTATGGTAACATTATATGAGAACATATTTCCAAGTTTAGGATCATTGAGGGTTAGTCAAAAGAAATTTTAACCACAATATAGGATTTCAAAATGGTGTCCTCTATCCCTTACCCATTTTGGCATTTACATTGAGATGTTATAAGAATTTTTTAAAGAAGTAGGTTTTGTTATCCTAACTACTAGTATAGTCATCACCATTGTTCTTTTCCTCAATGATATTATTCTTATAGAAAGGAGTTCCGATGATATTAACATGCATCTAAAAAACCTCAAAATTTTCTTCTTTGGTCCTATTATGAAAAAATGGATTTCTTAATAATTAAATCCAAAAAAAATCAATTTGTTATCCCTTAAAAAGATTAAGGATGAAAAAAACATTCTTCAAATATTAAATTGCAATTTCAAAAAATTAATAACAAAATCAATTTGTTATCACTTAAAAAGATTAAAGATGAAAAAAAACATTCTTAAAATATTAAATTGCAATTTCAAAAAATTTCATAATATTGATTTTGGAACACTTTTCATCCAACACACCAAATATGATTTGAGGGAACATTAGCAACCATTTACATAGTCATTCATCAAACCATTTTCATATATACTACTTACACATAAAAAATGAAAACAAATATTAAAAAAAAAAACATTTGAATATATTATAATATTTATATATAATTAAAAATAAAAATAAAAAATAAAATAAAATTAAATTCAGTTATTTTATCTCATATATTGTAAAATAGGAAATTTACATTTTCATAAATATGTTGAGTGCATCTTATAAATATTAAATTAGTGTGAATATATTGTGTGAGTTATTTTATTTATACATATTTGGATGGGAAGGATAGCTCTCCATTTTATTGGAATGTTTCTTTTTCAATTTAAAATTTGGTAATATGTAATGGAATTGTAATTTGATTATTTAATTTATATAATTAAAGTATTTTTTAAGTATGTAAATTTATTTATATTTAATATACATTTTAAAAAATTACAATTGTATTATTAATTTTTTATTTTATTACAAATGTAATAATTATTTTGATAACATAATAATTAACCCCATTCCCATGTAATATAAAAGTGTGTAAATATTATAAATAGTATTTAATCTATACATGTTCTAAGCATATCATAGAGATTCCTATTCACTCTCACTTTTAAGTTGAGTATCTATGATAGGCCCACCTAAATTCTTCGTATAAGATACATTATAAATATTTTTCAATATTGGAAATCAAGAAAAAGGGGATTAAGTCAAGGGATACAAATTCCAAAGTTGGGCAGGAGGTCGCTTGCTTAGGACATTATGGTTTCTTTTGCAGAGAAGAAACCAAAAATGTAGGACAACCATTAAAAGTTGGTTGGTGCATGAATTGGGGGAGATGTGGCAGTTCTGAACGCCCCTCTCCCTAGTTCTAATGGCTTAACCTCTTCGATAAAGTGATTGATCAAATTTTTGATAATCTCAACAAGGTTGGGGGGGCATTTATTTCTAGCATTGAAAGATGCTTGTGCACCTACTTTGAACTAATTCAACCAACGGTCTTCCCCTAATACCATAATCAATCTAAAAACGCATAGTAACTCTATTTATTTATTAGCTTTTCCAACAGACTGCTACCTATTCAATGGCTTTCCTGGGGCAAGTGAGGCACCACATGTAGGCAAGCACTCAATTCAAATAGGTTAGGCTTTGAACTAACTCTGAAGGTAGGCAGAGTAAGTGACCAGCCATTTAACCCTTGCAAATATTACAAATAGGATCCCAATAATAGTATGAGGTCAAATAGCAAGAAAGTGAAGCATAGTCATTATCAAGGAAAGGTCAATGAGTTCTAACCTTCTGCACTTCCCTATGCCTCTGCCCTGTCAAGAACCTATGTGTTGTTGGTGAAGTTGGATTTCAGATACGGCATGAGTAGCCCTCTTATTGTACGATGCATTCCTCTGTAAAGTTACTATATTCTTCCCTCAATATTTTCCCTTCTGGAAAGCTCTCAATGCCTAGGGCTGGCTTGACTCGAATAATGACTCACATGGCAAGTCAATATGTCTTTCAGGACCTTCTAGCTTGGGTAAGGGTAGCTCTTGAAATTAAATGCGCTGCAAGAGGAAGTATGCAATATTATGTTGCTTGAGAGGAAACCACAAGAAAAAATGACAAGAATTTTATGGAGGATTGTGCACTGCAAGCTAGCAAGGATGTAGCAACAATGGTGGTTGAGGGAGAGGCCAAGAAAAGCTAGAGACACGAGATCCAATGGGGAGATCGGAAGGGAAGAGACGATGGAGAATCACATGGAGACAAATTTAGACAAGATGAAAAGATACAGAGACGGACGAGGAATGGTATCAAGGAAAGATTGATAAAAAACTTCTAGCACATAGTGCTGAAGAGAAGAGAAGAGAAGAGAAGAGAAGGGGATTGGTTCTCGATCCTTGGAGGTTGTGGTTTGAGTTGCTAGTCTCTGGAGTCCTATAACAACTTGGGGTCCCTGGAGGTTATGGGTTGAGATAGGATCCATGGAGCCTTGTAACAACATGGGTCCCTAGAGGCTTTGGGTTGAGACATAGGTCTCTGGAGCCTTGTAACAACTTGGGTCCCTGGAGGTTGTGGGTTGGGATGGAATCTCTGGAGCCCCATAACAGCTTCATTCCACTGGAGGTTGTGAGTTGAGATAGAAAACTCTAGAGCCCTGTAATAGCTTAGGAAGAGAACATCCTAAAGCAGAAGTAGAGGAAGACTAGAATGAAGGCTTGTGGTTACCGCTCGAATGGTACAGTGGATTATGGACTCCCTAGAAGGGGGTGAATCACAATGTGTGCACTTGAGGGTGAGGTTGGGCACCTCTGGACTCCTGGTGTTGGAAAATCAAGAAGTTGTCAGCTAGTGGTATTGAGAAAGAAAGTCCTTTGGAGTCCCTGAATCAATGGCAGGTGATGTGCTAGTCCCTGAAGCAAGTAACCCCCCCACCCAAGATTCTAGAATCTGGCTCAGGGGTGATGGTTGCAAGTAAGTGTGGTTGCAGCTATCTATGGTTAAGTGGAGATTCCTTGTCCCAGACTTAGTTTCACTACAAGTTAAAAGATAAGTATTTGTTTATGTTTCTTATCTTCTATTGAATCATGTCGTTGTGTTGTAAATAATGGTTCTGGATTCTGGAACTACATTGTGTTGATTACACTTGCATATGTGGCATATCTCTATGGGAATTTTTTGTTGATATATGTGTGTGTGTGGAAAATATAGACGTATGTGTGTCAAAGCTAAAAGAAAAAAAAATTATGTGTAATGATTAGTAATGGTAGACATCGAATATATGATGCATAAGAAGCATGACAAATTGCATGGTAATAAAGATTGGGCCGAAATATTGTGTCGAGTCTATATCTACATACATGTTTAATAGTATTAGAAGCAACACATAAACAACTTATTAAGAAAGAGACAAAACTTGTTTCATGTCACGATCGAGCCATTAGAGCTTGGAGTAAACTTGAGAAAGAATAGTGGGTTCTAGGACCCTTATTATTAATATGAAGATTACATGAAATATCCTCTGCATAGTAGGGTTTGTATTCACATGTGCGTCATTTGTTGGCTAAATTACAAGTTGCAGTGTTTCATGGTAATCAATGAATTTAATGTTAAGGGATTTTTCCCTTGGTACCAATTGAGTGGCTAAGTTTACCTTAATGTCCTTTAGCCTTGCATTTTCAATAGGTTGGGTACCTGTTGTTGGCATCTTGGGGTGGCTGTCAAGGCACCAAAAGGCTCTGCATACTAGCATGGAGATGCTTGCATGCTCGACGTGGGTCTAGTACTGTTGTCTTTTTGCAAGAGAGGTAGGAACCTCCGAGGAGTCTGTGTCAATCCCGTGGTAAGAAAACCACACAGGAGCGCCTATGCCACCCTTGGCAGCATTCCCTCCCCGTAGGAAGGGAATACTTGGCGGCCAAGAAATCATTGGAGAATATGTTGCTTAAGCTTAGGAGGGATAACATCACAGGTTTCCCTAAGAAACCAAGGGAATCGTCATGAAATTGTGGAGAATGTTTTGGAGTCTACCAAACTCCTGAGAAAGAGCCATAGTTGGCAAGACTAGAGCAAAGAATCTTGTGTGGTAGAAAAGCTTGTAGTTGAGGAGATTGCAGAGATCTCCATCTAAGACACTACACAATGCAGATTCGAGATCCTTTGACCGAGTCATAGCAAGAATAAGGATGAATTCCTTGTTGCAGAGCAACAAAGTGAGGCCATAAACTTATAGGAAAATTTTAGGCTAACCTTATCCTTTGGACAGTCAAAACCGTAGTCACGGGAGGCTTTTGATTGGTGGAACCATATTTACCTCATGTGATTACTTAGAATAATGGGGTAGAAAGGTCGTAGAGCCTGAAGCTCAGAAGATTATTTAAATTAGATCCAGGGACTTGAAGGCAAGGGTGTCGGGGTTCTGTCGAGAGACGGTGATGGAGACTTCTTCTCTCACCTGGATCCGTCAGGCAGGGAAGTTGTCAGGGGCTAACGCCCCGAAATCCCCAAAGGTTGGAACCCTGGAGTACTGTGTGAATGGTTTCTTAAAGGGTTATGGGTTTGAGGTTTCCTAGTTTACTAAGCGAAACCAAGTGTGAATCTAGTCTCTGAGGGATCTCACTCTGTCCTTAACCCGGATAGAGGGAAACTCATCGTTAGAGTGGACATGATTTCAACAAGACACCTTGAAGGACATGTGGCAAGTAGTCTAGGATTTTTGTGGTACCCAAAGTAACCACATACAGGTAACACGTGGACCTCTTGCAGGTCAATACATGGTGTGGATGACATCGGCCAATGTCACCCAAGAGATGGATAGACCCCAGAGTTTGGAAACCCTGTGAATGCGAAGCGATAAATGTATCAGGGAATCACAGGTACCAGGGATCATTATTTGATGGTGCACTAGTTTATGTAGAACTTCTTTGTCACCTAAGGTCGTTAACGCAGAAGTAGTTGTGCATATGCATCGGGGTCATGGGTCCCACAAAAAAATCAGTGGATGGCATGTGGAGGGTCATGTGGAATCCTTGAGTATCGGAAGCCTGTAACTATTGTGGAAAGCAAGATCGGAAGTTTGGATTTTGGGAGGAGTCTTCACATGAGAGCTTGAAACATTTTGAGGGCCCCAGAGTAGAGACACGTTAGTCGAACGGGCGGATTCCGGGGGGGAATGTCTCAAGTGAGAGTTGAGACGTCGTGATGGTCCTGAAGTTTTGGTGCTCTGACCAAAAGATAAGGATTCTAGAGGGGGAACTTCACATTGCAGATTCAAGGTTTGAGGGTCATAAAGCCACATTTATCTAGTTATATTTATATAGATATATATTTATTTATTTATTTATTTATTTATTTATTTATTACCCCATTCCTTGAATGTGAAATGAAGGGGTCGGGTACGTTACAAAGTGGTATCAGAGCACCCAGGTTCAATACTTGGACTGGATGAGTTCGTCATGGGCAAGTGAGGAAATTTTCTTAAGTAATTATGAGGTACTGAGTTAGTGTGAACTGTGCTTGTCGTTTGTTAATGAAATTGTGCTAAGGTAAGTTAGAGTATGGCTAATAGCTCAATGGGAGAGGGGTTATGGTTGTGAATACATTATTATCATTAACTACATACTAATTGCACAATTGAATGACTATTGCATATTATTTTTGAATGGATTTTATGTTAACATGGTTGTTTTATTACCACAGGAACCCCCATGGAAAATCCATGAATGCAAGCTCATGATCTTGATTTTGTGTTTAACAATTGTTTTAAAATGTCTAACAATGTATGTGATTGACAACACATCACAAGTAGCATAACATAGAAAAGATGCAGTGATGAGGATTAGAATGGTTGAATATAGTTCTGATCAATCCCAACATGGAAGTGATGGAGTCAAAACCAATGAAGAAGAGAGATTAGTTGGGAAAGGGGGAAGTAATCACTCCTCAAATTAGATGGACACCTTAAGATGCCTTTGAGATGAGGTGAGGATATTTAAGGTCGATAATGAGAGGCTAGTAAGAGCCCAAGAAAGGTGGTTGAGATTAATGCATTCATCCTACAAAGTCTCTTAGACTGGTAGAGGCAAAGGTAATTTGAAAGGAGGACCAGTCATAGAGACAGAAAAAACCTTCAAGAATCCAAAGAGAACACCAATGAAGTAGATGGTGGCAGACCTGGAAAGAAGCCCAGGCAAGAAAGTGAGGACACGGTACCAAGGGGAGAACCTTTGAGTACTCTAGGAGGAAGGGCTAGAATGCAAGTTCCTTGGTCAATTAAATCATCTCGCTCTACTACCCAGAGATACCACCACTCTCACTATCACTATCACTCAGAGAGTAAGGAAAGGGATCATTTTCCTAAAGAATTTAAAAATGCAAAGTCACCCACATTCGATGGTGATGTGAAGAAGGTAGAGGACATTGAAGCATTGTTACCAGGGATGAAGAAATTCTTTAGAATACATTATTATTCTGAAAACATGAAAGCTACAATCGCCTCTTATATTTTAAAAGGAAAAGTTGACATCTCGTGGGAGGACCTGAAGAATACTAGATCCATTACAAAGAAGGAGTTGACATGGGAGGAGTTTGAGAAACTCTTAAGAGAGAAATACTTGTCTGAACACTACTATGACGATAAGAAAAAAGAGTTCTATGAACTGAAAATGGGTCAGATGACCAATGATGAATACATCAAGTTTTTGGGACTATTGAGGTATATATCATATATTAAGGATGAGAAAGTTAATATTCAGAGGTTCGTTAGTTGATTTCTTGTGGTATTCAGAGATAAAATTGAATTGCTAGAACCCCAGACCCTAAAGGACATGATCAGGAAGTTAAAGCATTGCTATGAGAAAGCAAGGCATGGGCCTAAGATTAAAAGAAACTAGCCAGCCAAAAGCACCACTGGATGAATTAAGAATTAGCCCGGGAATAAACCAAAAAAAAAAGAGAGGTGAAACACCTAGCTCAGATAAGTCAGCCTTAGCAAAAGACCAATGTTGTCATTAAAGGAAATGTATAGTAATTGGTGTGAGAACAAGTCAAGATCGAAGTTCGATAACCATTCAAGTTTTGTACATGTGGTGGGAACCACTGGAGAAGGGATTGTCCTCATCAACATGAAGTCAAACCCAAGATCTACAGTGCCTAGGAGGCAAGCATGGTGGGTGAAGTATCCCAGAGTATGCCGAGGGTTTACGCAACATTGGACAGCCACCAAGTAGAATATCGGGCATCCACAATTGATATGGAAAGTAAGATACAAGAGAAATTTATTTCTATATTGATCCATGTTCTAATTATAGGAATATCAGCCTAGAGCTTGTCGAAAAGTGCATATTGGACAAGGAATTGCATAGAGAACCTTGGTTGGTTCAATTAGCAATGGGGACAAGGAGAATAATTAATCATTGGGTGAAGTCAAGTTCATTTGAACTATGTGGCATGCCTGCAATAACCCACTTGAATGTGCTACCATTGGGTGGGTATGGGATATTGTTGGGCATGGACTGGTTGTACAAGCACCAGACCAAGGTAGATTTCCATGAGAAGGGAATAGAATGCATGGATGAGCAGGGAACAAAAGGAGTGTTGCAAGGAAAGAAAAAACCCATATTAGTAAGGTTGATCATTGTTATGAATCCAAACGTAGCTATAGGAAGGGATGTACATTGTTTGTAGTACAAGTTTCCAAGAATGAGGGAGTCGATATAGCAATGGAAGACAAGGAAGTTGAATTGCTTCAAAAATACCCTATTTTACAATAGTATTCAAACATATTTCTGTAGAGGTTCCTCGATTGCCACCTCATAGAGAGAGAGGTTTTTCTATCGAGCTAGTACCTGAAGAAGCACCAGCATCTAAGGTCCCATATAGAATGAGCACCCTAGAGTTGGTTGAGCTAAAACTATATATGAAGGAAATGCTTGAGAAAGGATACATAAGTCCAAGTGTGTCTCCTTGGGGAGAATCGATATTATTTGTAAAGAAGAAAGATGGAACACTGAGATTATGCATTGATTGCAGACAGTTGAAAAAGGTAACCATCAAAAGTAAGTACCCATAACCAAGAATTGATGATATCTTTGACCAGTTAAGAGGAGTAGTAATATTCTCCAAAATTGACTTGAGGTCAGGCTATAATCAAGTAAGAATCAAGGAGGAGGACATTCATAATATTTCTTTTAGAACAAGATATGGGCACTATGAATTCGTAGTGGTACCCTTTGGGCTTACTAATACCCCAGCCACATTCATGTTCCTAATGAATGGGGTGTTATGACTATACCTGGACAAGTTTTTCATTGTATTCATGGATAACATATTGGTTTATTAAAAAAAGGAAGAAGAACATGAACAACACTTGGAAACTGTGTTGCAACTGTTGAGAGAACATAAGCTCTATGCAAAGTTTGGTAAGTGTGACTTCTTCCAGTCACAGGTACACTATTTAGGGCACATTGTCTCCAAGGAAGGTTTGTCGGTTGATCCTAATAAGATCAAATCCATAAGAGAGTGGCCAACTCCAAAGAACATGGATGAGATCAGATCATTCATGGGATTGGCAGGATTTTACAAGAGATTTATTCGGAATTTCTCCAAAATGGGACATCCCATTATAGCCTTATAGAGAAAAGCAAAAAGTTTTGAATGGATTGCACAATGTGCAGAAAGGTTTGAGAAGTTAAAGAAATTACTCACCAGTGTGCCAGTGCTGAGAATCATGGATCCTGGAAAGGATTTCATAGTACGCATCAATGCCTACAAGTAGGGACTCGATGCCTGCAAGTAGGGACTCAGTGGAGTCTTAATGTAGGAAGGGCAAGTTATATGCTATGAGTCCAGGAAATTAAATAAACATGGGGAAAATTACATGATGCTTGATTTAGAATTGGCTCTTATCATTCATGCTTTAAAAATGTGGAGGTACTACCTCCTTGTTCTGAAGTTCACGCTCATGTCAGACCATAGTGAGCTCAAATATTTGTTTATATGTCCAAAGTTGAATGCTAGGAAATCCAGGTGGTTAGTCATGCTCAACAAATTTGACTTCAAGATTAAGTCTATAAAGGGAAAGGAAAACAAATTTGTTGATTCCTTGAGCAGGAGAATCCAAGTGAATCACTTGGCAATTGTAAGATCATATGCAATAACTCTAGAGGAAAGGATCAAAAGTGTCAAACAACAGGATGGAACATACCAAAAAATAAAGGAAAGGTTGTGGCAAGGTGGTGAGGATGGGGAATACCCTCTCACTGAAGACAGCTTAGTCAGATTCAGAGGAAAAATCCATGTGCCTAATAGTGATGAAGTAAAAAGATTGATAATGAGAGAATTCCATGCTAAATGATATTCAGGACATCCAAGGTATCAGAAGACCCTTATGGACATTAAAAGATACCACTATTGATTGAATCTAAAAAAGGAGGATTCGTGGAAAAATGCATGGAATTCGAGCAAGTAAAGGCTAAATACAAGCACTCGACAGGATTGTTACAACCTATCGCTATTTCAAAATGGAAGTGGGAGGTAATCTCTATGGATTTCATTACAAGATTGCCCAAAACATTTAAGAAGCATGATGCAATCATGGTAGTGGTGGATAAGCTTAGAAAAGTAGCTCATTTTGTGGCAGTCAAATCCACCAATTAGGCTAGTGATATAGCACAAATTTTCATAAAAGAGATTGTGAAACTACATGGCATCCCGAAGAAGATTTTTTCAGATAGAGATGCTAGATTTACTTCCAGATTTTGGAAGGAATTGTTTGCAGGATTGGGAACAAAATTAGCATTCAGTGTCGCTTATCATCCACAAACAAACGGGAAAATAGAGAGGACCAACTGGATCTTGAGGACATATTGAGGATGTATGTGATGCATTAGCCTAAGAAATGGGAAGAGTATCTTCCACTTGTGGAATTTTCATACAACAATGGGCACCAAGAATCCATAAACATGAGCCCCTTTGAAGAATTATACGGCAAGAGATGTCATACTCTTATTAGTTGGAGTGATATAGTTAACAGGGTCCATGTAGGACCTTATATGCTTAAGGATAAGAAACAAAAAGTTCAAATCATAAGGCAAAATATGAAATTGGCATGGGATATACATAAAAGCTATGTAGATAAGCATAGAGTTCACAAAGGGTTCCATGTTGGAGAACACGTTTATTAGATAATAAAACCCAAGAAGAGTTCACTAAGGATGGGGACATGTGTCAAGTTGGCACCATGGTATTGTGGGCCATTTGAAATCCTTGAAAGGATAGGACCAGTAGCATATAGACTGACCCTCCCTCCATCAGTTAGAATTCATGATGTTTTCCATGTTTCTCTACTTAAAAAGTATGTATAGGATTCTAATAGTGTGATTGGTTGGTCTGTTGTATAGGTGGAACCGGAAGGAGAGTTCCAACCAAAGCCAATGTTCCTTCAGGACCAAAGGAGTCTCATACTCCAGAAGCGAGCCATCAAGCAAGTCAAGGTACAATGGAAGCGCTTTGGGCTAGAAGAGGTCGCGTGGGAAATGGTTGATGCCATGAAAGTTGATTATTCTTTCTTGTTTGATGGTTAAAACAAGCATGAATAATTGTAAATATTGTATAGAGTTGTGTGTATAAAGCTCCATTAAATAGTATGTTTTGCATTTTGATCCTATGATTTTATATGGGAAATTGAACACCAAGGGCAGCATTCACTCAAGGGGGAGGGGACTATGACAACCCCACCCAAATTCCCCGTATAAGTTGCATTATAACTGCATTGTAAATGTTTTACAATATTGGAAATCAATAAAAAGGGGATTGAGTCAAGGGACACGGATTACAAAGATGGGGAGGAGGTCAATTTCTTGGGATGTAATGGTTTCTTATGTAGAGAAGAAACCTAAAATGCAAGACACCCTTTAAAGGTTGGTTGGTGCGTGAATTAAGGAAGTAGAAATTGAAATTAAATGAGATACAAGAGGAAGTATGTAGGCCCATGTTTCTTGAGTGGCAACCACAAGAAAAAAGGACAAGAATTTTATTGAGGATTGTGCACTACAGGATAGAAAGGATGCAGTAGTAATGGTGGTTGAGGGAGAGGCCAAGAACATCTAGAGACATTGGATCCAACAAGGAGATTCATAAGGGAAGAGACGAGGGAGAACCACATGGAGAAACATTTATACAAGAGGAAGAGATACAGATATGGATGATGAATGGTATCGAGGAAAGATTGAGCAAGAGCTTCCAACATGCAATGTTGAAGAGAAGATAAAATAATGGGATTGGTTCTTGATCCCTGGAGGTTGTGGGTTGATTTTATAGTCTCTAGAGCCTTGTAACAACTTGGGGTCCCTGGAGGTTGTAGGTTGAGATAGGATCCCTAGAGCGTTGTAATAGCTTGGGTCCCTACAGCCAGTGGGTTGAGGTAGAGGTCTCTAAAGCCATGTAATAGCTTGGATCCCTGGAGGCTATGGGTTGGGATGGAATCTCTGGAACCCTATAAACAGCTTGGGTCCCCTAGAGGATCTGGTTTGAGATAGTAGACTCTAGAGCCATGTAACAGCTTAGGAAGAGACCATCCTAAATCATAAGCAGAGGAAGACCGAAATGAATGATTGTGGTTACCGCCTAGATGGTATAGTGGATTATGGACTCCCTAGAAGGGGTTGAATCACTATGTGTGCACTCAGGGGTGAGGTCGGGTTCCTTTGGACTCTCGGTGTCGACTATGTAAGAAGTTTTCAGCTAGTGGGATTGAGGAAGGAAGTCCTCTAGAGTCCTTGAATTAGTGGAAGGTGGTGTGCTAATCCCTAAAGCAAGAACCCCCCCCCCCCCCATATTCTGGAATCTGGCTCGAGGGTAATGGCTGCAAGTAAGTGTGGTCGTAGTTGTCTATAGTTGGGTGGAGAGTCCTTATCCTAAACTCAGTTGCCCTGCAAGTTCAAAGATAAGTGTATCTGTTTAGGTTGTTTATCTTTGATTGAATCATGTTGATGTGTTGTAGATAATAGTTCTGGATTCTAGAACTGCATTGTGTTGATTATGCTTGCATATGTGGTACATATTTGTGGGAATTTTTTATTGATATATAAGTGTATGTGTGTGTGGAAAATATAGACGTATGTGTGTGAAAGTTGAAAGAAAAAAATGTGTGTAATGATTACAAATGGTAGACACATAATATATGATGCATAAGAGACATGAAAAATTGTATGGTAATAAATATTAATCTGTAATACTATGTTGAGTCTATATCTACATACATGTTTAATAGTGTGAGAAACATCACATAAATAAGTTATTAAGAAAGAGCCAAAAATCATTTCATTTCATGACCGAGCCATGAGAGCTTGGAGTAAACTTGAGAAAGAATAGTGGGTTGTGAGACACTTCTTATTAATATGAAGATTACATTAAAGACCCTCTGCATAGTAGGGTTTGTTTTATCTTGTGCATCATTTGTCAACCAAGTTACAAGTTGTGGTGTTGCATGGAAAGAAATTCATTAATGTCAAGGGATTTTGTTAGGCCCCTATACTACTAGTGTAACCCCTTATTGTTATTAGTACAACCCCCTTATTATATTGATATACCCATGTAGTGCCCATATTGTTACTATTGTGCCCCATAGAAGCCCACTAT
>APFE031538084.1:6596-77950 GCA_000404065.3 Pinus taeda | reverse complement strand
CATGTTGAACATGTTGACATGGTGCTACAACTATTGGAGGAGAAACAATTATATGCAAAAAGATCCAAATGTTTTTTGGGAGTACAAGAGGTGGAATATCTGGGTCATATTGTATCTCATGAAGGAGTTAAGGTAGACCCTAGCAAAATTAAAGCCATTAAGGAATGGAAAATCCCCACATCCATAAAGCATCTGCGAAGATTTCTCGGGTTGACAGGGTATTATCACAAGTTTGTTAAGAATTATCAGAGAATAGCAGCACCTCTAACGACATTATTGAAGAAAGATGCATTTTCATGGACTCTGGAAGCAACAAAGGCCTTCGAACATCTTAAAGAGGCAATGTGCCAAGCACCTGTCTTAGCTACATCGGACTTCACAAAAACCTTTATTGTGGAATGTGATGCTTCAGGAAATGGAATTGGTGTTGTTTTAATGCAAGATGAAAGACCCATTGCTTTTTAAAGCCATCCAATCCAGGGAAAGTTTTTACACAAAGCTATTTATGAGAAGGAAATGTTGGCAATACTCCATGCACTTAAGAAATGGTGACCCTACCTAATGGGAAGACACTTCAAGGTAAAAATGGATCATGATAGGCTTAAATACTTTTTAGAACAAATATTATCCTCTAAAGAGCAACAAAATTGGGTCACAAAGATGTTGGGTTATGACTTTGAAATCATCTACAAAAAAGGGAAGCAAAATGTGGTGGCAGATGCACTCTCAAGAAAGGATGAGGATGTGGAAGCATTGTTGTGTGCCTTTTCTATTATCCAACCAGATTGGATAAATGAAGCAAGGGATGAATGGAAGAAGGACGAAGAAGTATGGCCACTCATTCAAAAGTTGCAAAAGATCCCAATTCAAACAATATTGTTAGAAATTGAAGAGGAAGGAAAAATCATATTGGAACCTGCAGCAGTCACAGAAACAAGAACCCGACAGCTACGAAATCGATCAATTTCAGAGTATATCATCAAGTGGAAGAACTTACCCGCTGAAGATTCCACATGGGAGGACAAGAATTTTTCAAGCGTTGAGGACAACACTTTTTGAAGGAGAGGGGCATGTTAGGCCCCTATACTACTAGTGTAACCACTTATTGTTATATTAGTACAACCCACTTATTATATTGATGTACCCATGTAGTGCCCATATTGGTACTATTGTGCCCCATAGAAGCCCACTATTATTATTATTGTGCCTTTACATTATTATTGTTATGTAGGATCTGATTATGTTATGACCCCTTAGACTCCTATATATAGAGAGGAGGTCTTTTCATTTGAATCATCAAGAATTTTTCATTTATGTAATGTAAAGGAGGTTGCCCCCTCGAAGAGGCTGAATTCTAAGGCGTTGATCTATCTTTTCTATCTTTTCTTGAGCTGGTTTCATAACAGATTTTTTCTTTGGGACCAGTTGAGCTACCAGCTTTCCCTAAATGTCCTTCATCCTTGCATTTTCAACAGGATGGATACATGTTGTTGGTGTCTTGAGGTGGCTTTCAAGGCACCCAAAGGTTCTGCGTACTGACATGGAGCTGCTTGCAGGCTTGACATAGGGTCCAGTATCATTGGCATGCAGTGGGAGAGGTAAGAACCTTTCAGAAGTCTGTGCAAATCCCATCGTACGAAAGTCATGCAGGAGTGCCTATGCCACCCTGGGTGGCATTCCCTTTTCGTGGGAAGGCAAGGCTCACGGGCCTGAAGAATTTTTCACTCAATCTCAGGAGGGATAATGTCTCAAGTCTCCCTAAGAAACCAAGGGCATCATCATGAAACCGTGGAGCACATATGTGAGTCTATCGAATTCCTGAGAAAGAGCCATAGTCAACAAGATTAGATTAAAGAAGCATGTGTGGTCGTAGAGCTTGTAGCAAGGGAGATTTGAGAGAAATGGAGTGATACCATGAACTTATAGGATAAGTTTTGGCTAACCTTATCCTTTGAATAGTCAAAAACCTAGTCAAGGGAGGATTTTGATTGGTAGAACCAGATTCCCTCATGTGATTGATCTAAATGATGGGGTAGAAAGGTCGTAGATCTTGAAGCCCGAAAGATAATTTAAATTAGAGTCGGGGACTTAATGGCAAGGGTTTCAGGGTTCTATCAAGAGATGGTGGTAGAGACTTCTTCTATCACCCGGATCCATCAGGCAGGGAAGCTACCAGAGGTGGCTACCCTGGAAGCCCAGAAGGTCATAACCCCAGAGGATTGTGTGAATGGTTTCTTAAAGGGTTCCAGGTTCAAGGGTTCCCATTTTATGAAGTGAAACCAAGTGTGAATCCATTATTTTAGGGATCTCACTCTCTCCTTAACCTGGACAAAGGGTGACTCATCGTCAAAGTGGAGATGACATCAGCAGGATGCCTTGAAGGACATGTTGCAAGTAGTTTGGGAGTTTTGGAGTACCTAAAGGAGCCATATACGAGTGACACATGGACCTCTCGCAGGTCGACACATGGTGTGGATGACGTCATTCAACATAGCCCTAGAGATGGATAGACCCAAAAGGTCAAGAACTTTGTGAACGTGAAGGGTTGAATGTCCTGGGGAATCACAGGTACTAGGGATCATCAGTTGACGGCATGCTGGCTGACGGAGAAATTCTCTATCACTTGGGGCCATTAACTTGAAAGTAGTTGGGCATATTTGGTGGGGTTGGGGTTCCCACAAGAACATCGACGGATGGCACATGGAGGGTCACGTGGCATCTCGAAGTACCAGAAGCCTGTAACTATTGCGAAAAGTAGTATCGAAAGGTAAAATTCTGAGGAGAGGCCTCACTTGAGAACTTGAAACATTTTGAGGGCCCCAAAGTTGAGACATGTTAGCCAAACAGTTGGATTCCCCGGGGGGGCATGTCTGAAGTGATATTTTAGATGTCATGAGGATCCCGGAGTTGTGGCGCGTCGACCGAAAGATAGGGATTTCGAAGGGGGGACTTTGGATTGTAGATTCAAGGTCTAATGGTGTCCCAAATCCGCACTGATCTAGTTAGAATATATATGTGTGTGTGTGTGTGTGTGTGTGTGTGTGTGTGTGTGTTTGTGTGTCTGTATGTATATATATATATATATATATATGCATTACCCATTTCTCAAATGTGAAATGAAGGGGTCAGGTTTGATAGATTTGATAGTTTTATGAAATTAAGATAAATCTATGTTGATATATAAATATTTATATTAAAAGTAGATAAATAAATACATTGGAAACATTACATATTTAAAAAAATAAAACAATAAGGACATGAAGATTATTTTTAGGTGTATCTTCATATGCTCATAGATGACAATTAGGAATAAAAAGAATTTCCAATAACAATTAATTATCATTGATGAGTATAGAAATTTATGAAGTGAAATACAATGACTTAGATGGACAGAGGGGACGGACCATTCTCACATTTCTCCCTCGGTTGGGCAGGCCCATTATATGTGGATTCTACAATGAGTTTATATGTTGTAGGACAGAAATGTCTATTGTTGTGCAGGGACTAGTAGTTGTCATAGTATCGGTCCCTGCAAACCACCAGAACTTGACACATATGAAACCAATATTTAAACATAAATAAATAACATCGAGTGCCAATATATTTTAAATTATGTCTAAAACTTTCCCATATAGTTACTGGGCCCACAATTGTCCTTAAATAGTCTTATAAATATTAAGAGTACAAAACATCTTGTCCCAACTACAAAATAAATAAAACTATAAATTGTCCCAAAATGGTCTAATCCACCAGTACAAGGTACCCATCACTTCAACCCCCGCTAAACTGAATTGGAGCTAAGTATCTCAAGGCACATTCATACCAGCACATATACAAATTTCATGGATGCCGGCTATAAATGTTGAGTTATTCAACAATTCAACCCACTTTGTTCAATAAATGACATATAACCAATTAAATTCAATAAATGCCACCCAACACATTAAATTCTCCATTAAATAGATGAAAGCACAAGGATCAACCATAACAAATTCCCATCCATTGGATCACATCCAAATCAATGCAGAACACACATTCAAATTTGAGATACTATAATTCATGTCAGTCCTTGTTGAGAATTAAATTCAATAGCAAATAACTATAATATAACTTCAACCCTTGTTTAAATTACATTTTAAACATTTTCACTATTCATCAACCCTAGATACATATCATTAGAGAGAGTGCATAGTTTATTTAAGTTATTTCTTTCATTTTTTTCATAGTATGTATTTCAGTTTTCCATATTGATTGATCTTTGTTCAAGTCATTTATTGTTACCGTTCTTATTTATTTTTTTCCAAGGCAACCTATATAGTATAAACTCATGCACATTATAAACATAAGCACAAAATGTCACGAGAAACATGAAATCCACACAAAATATTGAACTATGACAAACATTTATCCTTGCAGGTTGGAATAGTTAAGCGGAGAATACTACTTAATAGATTAATAGGAGAATCAATAACTTGATGACAATGCAGGAATATATGGCTTAGGTCTATACCAGGGTTCAAGATTACCATCAGAAGAGGAAGCATATGTATATGAACCCGTCAGTGATGCCGATGATCCATATCAAGGAACATACCCATCATAGCTAGTAGCTACGATCCATATCCAGAAACATACCCATCATTTCTAGTAGTTGATGAGATTTGGTAGTACAACAAGAATGTTGCAACTCCCACGACTACCAACTTTAATTCATCAATTTGAGGTTTGTACAAACTTAAGAGGTGATAGTGTTGTATACATAGTAGGCAAGATTCCACCTAGGCTACTTTGAGGCAATGAATCAAGATAAGATGTGTAAATACCATTTTGCAAGATCAAGAGGGTAATGGATTAGATCTAACTTTGCAAGAAAGAAAACATTACTTGTCCTACTACATAAGAGAAACTTTGATCTACTTGCAAGGAGGGAAATGCTTGAAAAAGAAACCTTATTCTATTGCAGAAAATAAATTATAGGAAAATAAACCTAGTCTATTTGCATGAAGTAAATACCTTGAAATCAATCCTAAGTTTCTTCATTCAAGGTAGAGTCTATTTTCATTACAAAATCCAACAAATTCTCAATAAATATCGATGGAAACTACTTTGCTATTGTATTTATGATAAAAACAACTAACCCTAATTGTATAAATAAAACCATAGAATGAAAATAATATTTTTAAGGGGTCTCTGATCTTCCTCAAACTTATTTCCAAGGCCTACAAGACGTTGTGGAGGGGTAAAAATCAAAAATTAGACTTAAGGAGAAATTTTGGTCAAGTTCTAGTGGATTCTGTGAGGTGCTACAAGATGTTACAAGACTGTTATAGGATGCCCTATATTGCTACAATATTGCATATGAAAGCATTCTAAGGGTTCTAAAAAGAATTTTAAGGTGAGGTAATATGGTATAAGGTTGGAGAATAATATGGAAGACCCATCCAAACTTAGTTGTCCTCAGCAGCCTATCTTGTACAAGCGAAAAATTCAAACTAACAATCTCTAGTAAATATGTAATGTAATTTCTTTGTGTAGACCGTTTGGAGGAATTCATGAGAATGGAAGGAGGGTGCTAAGGAATATGGTGGGTAGGCAAATGGAAATGATGCTTCTTTCGTCTGCAAGATAGTAGTATCACCTGCACACAAGGAGGTTATTCAACTAGAAAAACATCAAGATATAAAGGATGCCAAAAATACTAATTACAAAAAAATAAATTGTAAAGGAAAGGACGAGTTGAATTTAAACCAAGATCTAACTATTTCATCAAGAGAATAACTATATTTTTGTGCTTTCCCTTACAAAGCCTACAACCACACTTTTCAAGAGAAATGACAAATAAATCTACAAAGGAAAAAAAACCATATAAACAGATCTTGCAAAAAGAGACACATCCAAGCTAAGTGTAGAAAAGGGAGTGCATAACAAAAATGTACAAGAGAGAGAGATTGGATTTATTGGGTTGGTCCCTAACCCAAGGGAACTAAAAATATTAAATCACACTTAGAATGAAGGCAAAAAAAAAAAGTTTCATTGATCTCAGCAAGTGTTCAAATACATGACATGGAAATGGAAATGACAAGTAACAAGCTCTAGCTCTAGCAGTCACTATTTTCCTCTAAAAATTTGAATTCTACTAAGCTCTTAGGATTCTTATTCATAAAAACATAAGTTAAGGGGTATCCTCCTTGGAAGGAGGAATTATTCCCTCCAAAATACCTATAAAAATGCATCTAATATCCTAAGATCCTCATGGCCACTGAGTGTACTAACTGCCTAATAAACAACCGAGTTGTAGATGAGTTAATGCGGGAAATGAGCCTCCTATATTTCCTCTAGCTAGTTTCCAACATACTTCTTCACAATAAATTATCCTTATCATGCACATTCAACATGTTAGGATATAGGATATGACAAATATTCCATAACCTTCCTAATGACCACATTGTAACTTAAAAATATGTCATCAAATGCAAATAGAAAGGTAAAATTATGTTGAAGGATGGCTAGATGGGCCTTGATTTGTACCTATTTAGGAGGCCCATCATTACCCCCTACTAAAAATTTCACTCACCTTTGAGGAATTCAATCACTTAATTGCATCTCATTCATAGCCCTGGTGGCCTCCCTAATATCCCAAGGTACATCAGATGGAATTCCCTCTTCAGGGTCAAAACCTACATTATTTTCTATTTATTCTTATTCTCTTTATTCTTCTGCATTCTCTCTTCTTTCTTGTAGTCCTAGTAGAAAAGGAGAGCTAAATTTAAGCCCAAACCAATTATTTTTCATTTTTTGAACCATTCTCTTCTACAAGGGTGTCCTTTCCAAGGAATTTCTCAGTCTTTCTGGAGAGTGGCACTCTTTGATTCTTAGGCTATGTTGTAAAGAGTGCCACCTCCTCTAACAAGTCTTTAAACTCAGTTCTTAGTAACCTTAAAATATCTCCAAAGTGTAGGATCACTTGTTCTTGTTTCTCTATGTAGGATGGTGCTAGTATAGGATCTTTAGTAATGAGTCTATGATTGATGGTGAGAACACAAGGTCCTCTCAATTCTGCTCTAATCATAAAGGTTCATTTCCCCCCTAGTCATGACCCTTTTGATCTCCTCTGCCCTTGCTTCTTGATGAGTAAGCCAATAGGCCTATTCTATTATTTGTACATCCCCCATTCTTGAGTTGAGATCCCAAAAGTTCATATCAATTAGTATCATATTATGCATATAAAATTCAATCATTCTATCTTTGTCTTCAACACTGGATTTTTGACAAAACTCAATGAACTTTCGATAATCTATCCCTTTATAGCCCTAGCTATAAATTATCTAGATCCACCTATGGGTTCTATCCCTTTCTTTCTCCAACTCAAATAGGAGAGGAACTACAAATTTGGAAGGAATTATTTTCCTTCCTTCAAAAAAATTGTAGTATAACCTAAGGCTAGTTTGAGGTTCTGGCTCTTGTAGGGTTTGATCTTGCTCTTGTAACCCCTCAATTCCTTCTTTTAGTTATGCAGCACCTTCCTAAAATATTGTTATGATTTCCTATAGAACCTTTATACCTTCCTGTAGCATGGAAGATTCCTCTTGCAGCTTAAGGGTCTATTTAGTCTTGGTTCCCCTAGTGCTTGGTTTCTTTTGTGAAGTTTGTAGTTGTTTTCCTTTGGCTTTTAGGGAGGTAATCTCTTCAGGTTATTTCTTATTTTTCTCCAATTATCCCTCATGGTGGATAGTTGACCCCTTAATGGTGATGGTGGTTGTTTAGGATGGTTGAGGCTTTCCTTGCTTAATTTTAGTGCTTCTCCTCCTCTTGAAATACAAGGGACCTTGCCTTGGCCTCCTCCCCTTAGGCTTGAGTTGTGTACTTAAAGTTTCCATGGTGGTAGTCACTTCTTCCTCGATATTCCCTTCTGAAACACTTACATATTGTTCTTTTATTCTCCTCTTCTAAGTTCTAGAAGATGCCCCAATCTCTGTTAGGTTCCTTGTTCTCCTACTTGTGTCACAGCAAGCTTAGTTGAGACTTTCTTGGGTAATTTTTTTCAGTAGGTGCCTATGTTTCTTCTTCTTCTTCCTTTACATTCTTTTCTAATTTTTCCTCTAGTACATATTTTCTTGCCCCATCCTCTTCTTCTACATAACCATTCTTTGTTGTTTCTCCAATTTTTAATAGGGCTTGGGCTTGTGTTTCAAGAAAACCCTCCCTGTCCATATCCACAAAGTTTTTCCATGACAACTTGTTTTGAACATGCTCCAAATAATCTATTACAATTAGCCTTATGAGCCCATGGCGAGCTATATATTAATGTTTTTCTCCTTTTTCTCTTTGGCTCATTTCTATATGGACTGGAAAAGAAATTGGGGTATGTTTAATCTGTTTTGGATAGGTAAATCCATATGGAACCTCAATTGATAGAGAAGCCTAAACTAATAGGCATAGACAACACTAAGTCTCCCCTAACAATATTTTCATTTCAAAATATGGTATGCTATCTCATCCCAGGGATAGGGTAGACTCTCTCTCTTGATTCCATTTTTCTTCAATTGGATACTCCTTAGGGAGGAGAATTTTCTTCTTGGTTGTGATAGCCTTTGTTCTCTCTTCCTTGTTTCATCTTACACCTAGAGGAAATGTGGTCACTCTGCTGATAATGTCTTCATTCACATGGATGGTGAGTCCCCTTACAATGGTAGTAGCATTAAATTCTCCTTGAGACTAGAGGCCGACAACAAACTCCTGAGTAATCTCATCATAGGACCCCTTGAACTTTTGAAAGAATCCCAAACATTGGTGAATGGCACAAATCTCCCTAACAAGAGAGTGTTGATGAATCCTTGATGTTTGTGGGATCTCTTCAATTGAAATTTCCCCCCATGGTTTTCACTTTAATTTTCTAAATTTTGGCAAGGTAATTCTCTTATCTTCTACCAGTGATAGAGATTGTATGAGAAATTAGGGTTTTCAAGACAAGAGTAAAAGAAGAAGTTTACTAGTTAGAGGAGGGAAATATTAATTATTAACTCAAAAATTATTCCATTTCCCTTATTATCATGCTTAATTCAAGAGAAACATTCACATTTCAATTTATTTCCATTCCCAAACTTTTATCATAATTTTTCTACAGGATGCATTGTTGAAAGATTGAAAAAAATTTGCAGGCTTCTTTTCCATAGGGTGCAAGGAAAAATATGTACATGCCCTTCCTTTGGAGGTTACTCTTCAAATATAGGGTTTTCTGGATGAAATTTCTCAAAATCGGGCTCTTTTTCAACCCTCTGGACTTTTTTGTAGCACCTGAGAACGATATTGTAGCATGTTTTCTTAATCTTGTAGCAGACTATCTTGATCTTGTATAAACTACCTATAGTTCCTATAGCTTCCTCCATAGTTATCTATAAGGATGATGGCATAGGTAGATCGGCTCTCGACAGTAATAGTGGGCCGGGTTTTCTTAAAATTTGATTTTTTGGCAAAAATGAGGCTTGGGCCAAACTTATGTTATCAGTGGTTGGGTGGTTAGCTCAGTGCGTTGTATGAACTGGCCCCCACCTACTATTGGACATTAGATAAACTAATACTCCTTGTGTGTTTCACAACATGGACTAACCACCTCTCGTGGATCCTTATCGCTGGTGATGTGATCATTGACTAACACCTGCAGGTTTTGGTCTAATGGCAATTGTGATTCCCAACAAGTGGTATCAAAGCGAGGTTCCTTCTGTATAAGCCTAACAGCTTGAAGGTAGATCTGGTTGAGTCATGGAATATCAAAGTGTACCTCTATTGAGTGCAACAAACTTTCATGAATGGAGAGATAAGGTGAATTTTGAACTCATATCTTACAGATCTGGTGTATGGAAACTAATATGTAATGGCTACTGCAAAGATTCTCCCTCTTTGCAAGAAAAATTGTGGAATTCTAAGTCAAAATTTGTTATGTATAACAACCTTCATAATAAGGATCTTGATACAATAATAGATTTAACTTTTGCAAAAGAAATCTGGGATAGATTGCAGCTCATGCATGAAGAGACTAGCAGCAACAATGTAGAGAAAGCAAAGAGAAAGAGGAAGGAGAAAAAAAAAATTGTCAAAGAGAAAGTGTTTAGTTAAATGAAACCTCTACATGTGTGAATGTACTTGACTCTCTTGAAGAAAATACAGCTGAAAATCAAGCTAGGCTTGACTTATCATTGGCTAGTATAGGAAGATTGAAGAATGAAAACAAAGATCTAAAGAAACTTGTGCAGATATGTCATGAGGGAGAGCATGAGTACAAGAAGGAAATTGTCAACATGAAGACACAACTTAAATAAGAAAGGAGACAAGAAGAGGTGATGAGAAATAAATTCAAGGAAAGGGACCTGTTGAGCTCCAAAACTGCCCTTTCCTTAGCAACTTTTCTCATCCATTCTTCTTTGCTTTTCCATGAAAAATGCATCCTTATCATCAATCACCATTATACATTGCCTCAACGAGAACATTTTAATGATTTACATGTTATACTTTGATGTTTTATTTTTGAATAAGTTTTTGTCTTTTAGCTACGAAATGCAGCCACATTCTGCAGCTAATCGACTGTTTCGCAACTACCTCCACGCTTTTGCAGGTTCCAGGTGTCAAGAGGGAAAAGTGACTACATGGGCAGCTTGGAAAACATCAGGGCATGGATTGTGTCCTATTAACCTGGCCCAATTCGACATGGAAGACTCTAGTCAAAGGGAAGTCAAACATAGAAACATAAGGCAAACAGGACTCTGTTTTGTACACGTTTCTCAATGATGGGGTACGAAGTAGTTTCCTGAGGCTACGGACTTCATCAACCACTTGTGCAAATTGAATCCAATAGCCATTACCTTAGATATATGTCTCCAACAACAACTAAGGAAGAGGATTCCGTGAACTTGTCTGTCTACGTGTTTTGCTATAGCTTATTTTTCTCCTTAAAATAGTTGTATAGTTTCTCTATAAATACCTGTGTGAATAATGCAGAACCAATTCAATTTTGCTCATGTGTTAAGTTCAAGTTACCGCTTTGTAATTTTGAGAACTCATTCTCTGTTTTTAATATGAAGACTTTGTATTTCATGGATACCTAAAAGCGTTTGTTGGAGTGTTGATTAAGTTCATTCAACCTCAGCAGTTGTAGAGGGCCCCTGCGTTGGCTAAGGTTACATTTCATTTTTGTTTTGTCTTTCATAGTTGAATTGTAAATTTATTGTGTTTTTCCATGATGTTTATAACCATTTTCTAACTTTGTTCATAATGCAATTTTTTTCATCTTCTTACTAACACAGAACAGTTTTATTTCAGTTTAGAATAGTCTTTTGGTTTAATTTCTTTTTAGTTCTTCATCAGTAGTTTTAAGTTGAGTTCAGTAATGTAGAATAATTATTTTATTTGTTGTTCATTAGTCTTTAAGTTCTTAGTTAAAACTAATCAGTGCCATTTCTATCTTGTCATTTCATTATTAGTTTAGTGACTCATATTGTAATTGAATATTTCTAAAAATCCCTTCTGGTTGATGGTTCATCTTAAACCAAGTGATTGGATATTTCATTTATGTAATGAGTCTTTTTCTGCACTTTTGTATTTAGTTTTTCATAGAACAATGAAGTATGGAGTTCCTCAAAATGTTATCACAAGGAGGTTGTTCTCCCAAAATTGTGTAGTAGAGTGACAAAGAATTTCATTTAGTTTCCATAGTAGATTAGTTGCAAAGTCATTTTCAGTCATGCTTTCTTAGAACAATGAAGTATGGAGTTCCTCAAAATGTTATCACAAGGAGGTTGTTCTCCCAAAATTGTGTAGCAGAGTGACAAAGCATTTCATTTAGTTTCCATAGTAGATTAGTTGCAAATTCATTTTCATACATGCTTTCTTAGAACAATGAAGTATGGAGTTCCTCAAAATGTTATCACAAGGAGGTTGTTCTCCCAAAATTGTGTGGCAAAGTGACAGCATTTCATTTAGTTTCCATAGTAGATTAGTTGCAAATTCATTTTCAGTGTTAGCATTTCATTTAGCTTTGCTGCAATTTCATTTTCAGTTTTTCATTAAGTTTTGATTTTGCCATAGACTAATCAGTAGTTGTAATCTCACTTTCAGTGTTTCATTTTCAGTTCTGTTCTCTTAATAGATAGTTGCAATTACACTTTTAAGTCCTTTTGGTTCATGATTTGGAACAATAATAAGAGCAGGAAGAGAAACTTTGTTTTCATTTTCTTGGTTAAAACTTTACTTCCAAATCTGGCTTAAATCACTTTTAGCTCTCATTTCATTTCTTTATATTCTTAGCAGTAGTAGATTTAAGATTTTGTTAAGTACATTGCAGAACATTAGGAATTAAAATATCAAACCCCCAAAACAACAGAAAACTCAAAAACAGTGAGGTAAGAAGGGTCATCTAGCACATATAGTGCACTACACTTCATCAATTTACAATACTCAGATTCATAATTTATGTATAGCAATTTAGGACACTAAATTGACCAAATAAGACCTACAGTGTAAAATATTAGAAATTGAGGTTGATTTAGCTAGAAGTAAGTTATAATAAAAGAATAGGTTGTGTAAGCAACTAGAAGAGGATGTTGGGTCCATGAATAACTCAGCAAAGGCAACCATTAAAGATGATAATGAAACAGCTCTAAAAGAACCTACAGGAAAAACTTCTAACAGCAACAGGCTTTGTAAAGAAAACAAAAACAAGTATCAATATCAAAAGCCAATGAAAGATAAAGAAAGGGTACACTGCAAGAACATCATTCTCTCTTGAAATTGAGCTAAACAAGTTTAGAAGATCTAAGAGGAGATTCTTTTCTCCTGGGAAAAAAACACATGTTTTTCTTTCCATAAACATATACATGTGGCAGCAGATTGTAAGAATAAGAAGATCAAGACTAATCAACAAAAGTTGCAGCAAATGAGAACTCCCTCAAGCAAGCAAATGAAAAAGGAAGTCATTCACCAGGTACACAAATCATTTCCACGGAAACTATTATTTGTGCAATGAATTTGGACATAAACTTGTTGAATGTAAACTATATGCAAAAAGGGGCACAAAAATCCACAACCATCTCAACCATACCTTGGTCAAATAATATGATATTTATGTCACAACCTTGGACACAAAGTCGATGACTGCAGGCTGCCATATACCCTAAAGAACCCTAAACATATAATGGAAGTAAATCAAAATAGACCAAACTCTAAATTAAAAATAAATGCAAACAGTAGAAAGCAACCTATCAAAATATGGAAGAGGAAGAAAAAGGAGGACCATGTTACTTCAATCACATAATGAAGTCATCATAATTTTAGGGGAAGCTGCTCTAAGCAGCATGGAAATCATTTGATTAATGTTATAAGAGTAGCATCATCACAGGGGGAGTAGCAATATCATGAGGACATACTTGTTGAATTATGCATTCAATAATAGCCTTGATTGAGAAGCTGAAAATAAAGAGCAAGTGTTATTTTCAAATTCTCTTGTAACCTCAAAGGACATAAGAAAGAAGCACTCTTGGAAGAGATAATCAATATAAGAAGTTCCCTGTGCATATTCAGACCTAAATTTCTAAGTAAAGGAAATTGGGTCTAGGATACCACTAAAATATCAAGTGGAAGAAACCACAAAAAAAAAACGCCAGTGTTTAACTTCAGTAACAAATTGAAGTTAGCCTTATATCAGGAGGAGAGCAGCTCCAACAGTTCTTTGACAATTTAATATATGTTGAAGTGTCTCTGCAATAAAATACTGATGAAAAAAATGATGACAATATTCAATTCCAATTTCAAAAGGAAATTTGTTTGCATGACCTTGTTGAAAAGCATGCACCACCTGCACATCTTTCAACAAAAATGAGGGTGATTTCTACACAATTTGTTGCACATTACCTACAAATAATCAAAATACAGTAGTTGTGAAACATCTCTGAAAGCTACAAAAGGAAACAACCTAAAATCATAATGATACTTATAAACAAAATGGATATATATATGAAGTCAGATGAAAGCAAATTGAGTTGCGAGAAAGGGATGAAAGTAGAAAACATTAGAGGGTTTGAAACAATATAGTTTTTTTTGTAAATGTCCTGGAGAAAATACATTATTTCTTGGATTACATGAAAGCATATCGCTCAGAGATGAATCTAAAAAGACAAGTTGTTGATGATTTATATCATAGAACCAAACCATCAGATAGGTAGGAAAAGTGGCAATTTCATTCCTTCCCGTGAAAATAAATTTTGGGCATAGGAAAACTCACAGAGACTAGACATGGAGATGAAGCACAACTTGAGCTTTTGAACCCTCTAACATATTCAATCATCATAACAAGTCTGGAGCTATTGATCTAATTTTTTTAATAAAATATTAGAGAAAAAATATGAAGGAAGCAAATACCCCTTCTATTATTGATCAAGGTATGTGATAAAAATGATGGGGCATGTTGCAATATGCATTTCAACCTGCTAGGAGTGTTCTAGACATTTTTGGACATTCAACAACATAGGAATCATTTGCATAGTTTGGCTCGGTATGAATGATTAACAAATAGTAATTGAACCACTTGTCAATTCCTTTACATAGAAATGATTTGTGTGCTCCATTGCAAATAGAGAATTCAAAGTGCAATTATCACATGGCCAAGTCAATAAAGAGACAGGTATAGAGGGTATTTCAGTGACAACTCTCCTTCAATCAATATAGAATCGATTGAATAATATTGAAGGAACAAAGGGACGTTACAACTATAGGGGAATCTGGAACACTATGAGGCAGCTAGAGGAATCATGTGCTTGATATATATCCAACAGAAATTCCAACTAATCATGAGAACTTGGAATATATTCTCTATTTTATGAAGCTCACCTACCTACTATAAGAATTTTTTCTGTGTTACATGCACCAAATATATGTCAAGACTGAAGATATGCACCAGAGAATAATGTGTTAAAGACATCTAAGAATGTCATGGATCATAAGGAATACTCTTGTAGATATATGATATCAGTTAGCAGAAAATACATAATCCGGAAGAATTTACAAACCTGAGAATGATTGTATACCAAATATGCAGAAGACCATGTGTGTAATTGACATTGCGCCACATTAAAGTTGACTGGTACAGGTTAGCCAAGCACTGCATAGAATTTTACAAGTGGACCATCACACAGTAGAACGTTACAAAAAATGACTCGACAAATAAATTCTGAAAGCGTTTCATATTTCCTATGTTATCTTCATTATCTCATGCTAGATTTGAATGTCAGGAGGTGAAGGAGATGCACTAGACAAGGAATTTAATTATTTATTGCATGCATTCACATATGTCAGTTTTAATATTTTTTCCTACTTGGTATACTATGGTGGATCATTATGGTGCGTTACAACCTTATACTTCAGCATTATTACATTATTATATGGTGGCACTGATCTTATACAATTGTTTCTATTATAGAATGACCAATTCACAAATTTTAAAGTTGATCTCAATATATGTTCTTCAGGTTGGAAGCCTATGTTCGTAGACCATGAGGATGATATAAGAGAATCCACCGCGTTGTAGATTTATTGGTTCGTAGCCACCATTAATCTCCTGCTCATGTAAAAGGACTATCGACAGGAAATCCATGTCTTGCCCCTCGTTGTAGTCGTTCACACTGTACTGAACACTTATTTTCTTCCTAAATGCAATGATCTAGCTTAGAAAATGGTCCACGATTTTCTTAGCTGTGGGGACCCTGCTCTCCATTTTGATGCCCAAGTACCTCATTTTTCTCCAATATAAGGTGGGCATTAGCAGTCGATGCATGCACTGTTAGGTCCCTATACTACTAGTGTAGCCCCTTATTTTTATTAGTGAAACCCCCTTATTGTATTGTTGTGCCCATGTAGTCCCCATATTGTTATTATTATACCCCATAAAATCCCACTTTTGTTATTGTTCTGCCCTTACAATATTATTGTTATGTCAACTCTGATTATATTGTGACCCCTTAGACTCCTATATATAGAAAGGAGGTCTTGTCATTTGTATCATCCAAGAATTGTTCATTTATGTAATTTAAAGGAGGTTTCCCCCTCGAAGAGGCTGATTTTGAAGTCGTTGATCTATCTTTTCTATCTTTTTGTAACATGGTTTCATAACATTTGGAATCAGAGCTTTGGATTCTAGGGTTTCACTTCTCCAAACAGGTCATCGCGGAATTCTCACAATAACTTTTTTTCTACGATCTTTCAGAATCTGAAATTAAAATCCATTTTAGAGGAATCCTTGATAAACCTTGGGTCTAAATTTTAGGTCTTGTTTCTCTATATTTTCGGATATATGATCCAAGGAAGTTAGGGTTTTTGTAAGCTCCCGAATTACATCCCAAACAGATGACCTTGGGAAAATCGTCATAAATTTCTCTCTGAGAATCATATTGAAATTTGGTAAGAAGTTACAGAAAAAGGACGGACTTTAGTTTTATGTATATCATTTTCAAATCCAAAGGTCAAAACTGTGACACGTGGCACTTCGTACAATTTCACTCAACTGAAAAAGTATATAATCAGGTCATCTTGGGAGATTCTACATAAATATTTCTTGGAAAATCTAATTTCAATCAAACTGGTGGCATTGGAAAGAGGATGAAAAGGGCTACTACAGGTCATAATTTCAAACCTTGGAGATCCGAAATTATAGAGTTACAATAATTTCAATATCGAGAACCTAAAAGCAATAAAAAGAGATATGAAGAAGTTTGATGGCAAGGATCTGGTAACTTGGATACTACATATAGAGCAATATTTTAATCTACATTATGTGAGACTATTACAAAAGGTACATATTACATCTTTATATTTAGAACCGAATCAGTTTGTATGGTATAGATGGCTTTGTTCTTGTAAACCACTTGTTACCTAGCCAATTTTCGCAAAGGAAATGATAGCACATTATGAAGATACAAAGAGCAACACCTTCTTTAGCCAATTGATAAATATCGAACAAACGGGTTCAATGGTAGAGCACATTGAGGACTTGCAAAAACTGAATGTAAGGGTAAATGATATTCGAGAGAAGTAGAGGATTGATGTCTTCATAGGGACTTTAAAGGATAACATTCAACATGAGGTTCGTCTTTGGGAACCTGATTCATTGGAGAAGGAATTCAAGTTGGAAAGAAAAATTAAAAGAAAAATTATGGCAACAAGGAATCCTACAACTCACAACTATAAATATGGAAGTGTTGTTCCTCCTATACTTCCACAACCTACAAGGTTGACACAACAACAATTGGAAGATAAAAGAGAAAATGGGCTTTGTTACAATTGTGATAGAAAATATGCTAAATGTCATAAGTGTGATGAGAAGAAATTATTTTACATAGATTGTGAAGAGGAGGAAGAAAAGGATCAATAAACTTCAAAAGAAGAGGATATACATAAGGAACCAACCCTAGAGAAAGAAGAAATGAATCCGACCATATCTTGTAGTGCATTGGCAGAAATTACCACTCCCCAAACTCTGATGATAGATGGACAAACGGAGATACTGAATAAATGTTTGCAAGGATATATTCATTACTTTGTATCTAATAAAGAAACACAATGGGTCAAGTGGTTACCTCTGGTTGAATGGTAGTATAATGCTTCAGCAAAAATGGATCCATTTATGGCCCTTTATGGATATCATACACCATCCTTCACAACATCTTTAAGAGAAAATTCTAAGGTTCAAGAAATGGAAGATCACGTCAAGAATCAAAAACAATTTCTCCAACTCTTAAAGGATAACCTCACTTTGGCACAGAATCAAATGAAACAACAAGTTGATCAACAGCGTACTGAAAGAATTTTGATGTAGGCGACTGGGCATTTTTACGGCTACAACCATGCAAACAAATGTCCCTCAAGCAAGCTAAGAAGGATAATAAATTATCACCAAAGTACTATGGTCCTTACAAGGTGTTGCAAAATATTGGTACTATGGCATACAAAGTGGAGATTTTTGCACCTTCCCAAGTGCACCTAGTTTTCCATGTTTCATGCTCAAACAAGGTTATAGGTGACAAGTTCCCATTTCAAACAATATTGCTTGAAACTAACGAGGAAGGAAAAATCATATTGGAACCTGAAGCAGACATGGAAATAAGTACCTGACAGCTATGAAATCGACCAATTTCAGAGTATCTCATCAAGTGGAAGAACTTAATCGTTGAAGATTATGCATGGGAGGATGATAATTTTATACATAAGCATCCAGAACTACTCAAGCGTTGAGGACAACACTTTTTGAAGGAGAGCGGCATGTTAGGTCCCTATACTACTAGTGTAGCCCCTTATTGTTATTAGTGCAACCCCCTTATTGTATTGTTGTGCCCGTGTAGTCCCCATATTGTTATTATTATACCCCATAGAAGCCCACTTTTATTATTTTTCTGCCCTTACAATATTATTGTTATGTCGACTCTGATTATATTGTGACCTCTTAGACTCATATATATAGAAATGAGGTCTTTTCATTTATATAATCCAAGAATTGTTCATTTGTGTAATGTAAAGGAGGTTTCCCCCTCGAAGAGGCTGATTTTGAAGTCGTTGATTTATCTTTTCTATCTTTTCGTAAGCTGGTTTCATAACATGCGTGCTTCTATACCCTCCTCCAGGGCAGTCAGGGAAGGAACTGGTGGGAGATTGACTAGAAGAGACTTGGGATTGAGTCCCATTCCATTCCAAAAAGTGATATATATCAAACAAAAATTGACAGAAAACGTCGTGTAAATTGATGATAAGCTCGTCGTCAGAAGCATTGCGAAGTAGGGGAAGTATTCTATCGTGCACAAAGGAGATAGTAGAACGAATTGAATAATTGTGGAAGCTTGTGGAGTGGAGTGACGACATACTAAGACTACTGAAGTGGTTAAAAAAGTGGTCGCACTGCAAGAAAATATTATTATCCCCAAACAGATTGTCAAATACGCTCTTCAGGTAGTTACTCTTCACAAAGAATGACACAAGTTCAGCTCGTAAGGATTTTCTTGAATTATGAGGAGCAGAGAAGCTCTAACACAAGTGGGTAACCAAGCAGTACGCCCCATTTTTCTTTGTAAGTTGTAAATGGCCAGCTAAGATGTAAGAATCGGGCTACTCTGCATGTAAGGTGTACACCCTTACTTTTATATAAGTGACATAACACACCGATACATATACAAAACAATAGCTATTTGGATGATATTTTATGTTATTAAGTGATTCTCAATATTTTTTCTGGCAAACATTTGTCAAAGCACTAATATATTTGGCATAGCATTGATATAATATATTATTCAACGTCAAATTTGATATACTCCAACGTATGCTCCAATACTCCAACTGTATATTGCTCCAGCGTTATGCTCCAATGTATATTGCTTCAATGATATTTTGTGCTTCTACCCACCAGAATGCAGCATTCATCACAACATTACTACATTCATTACACCATTATATATTAGTGCTCTCAATATATCGAGGATTCCAAATTACTTCCCACGATTGTTTTGTCAACATGGCAGGAGGAGTTCATTGTGAAATGGCATATGATGGTATGGTGAGAAAAGTATAATGTGTACGCATGGAAATGGTGAGAGGAATATCATATGTCAAGTGTGTGAGTTAAATATTATAAGCATGGGTAAAAGTTTTGTAATGGAGGTCTAGTGCTAGTGAAATGACAGGAACTGTGTTGACTGGCTATTCTGTTTTACCATATTCACTCCATTTCTTATCCATTTTTCATTTGACAATTTCCATTCAATATTTATTAGTGATGTGCACTATCACTCAAGTGTGTGGACTGAACTATGTGAATGGTGAGTGCAAAAATATTTTTTGGTGGGAGGTAGCTAGAGGCAGCATTCATATTGTGCATTGGCAACATTCATTCATTGCTCAATGAAAGCAGAAATCATCCATTGAGTTAAGATTATGGAGGAAGCATAGGGCTTTTCACATGGCATAATGATTGATATGTTGTTTATGCAGGACTACAGATTCAACTAAGTAACAATTACAATTTTGTGGCTATCAATGCTAGGGCACTTCTTAGAATCAATGAAACATTGTATATTTTTCTTAAACAGATGTCAAATATTGATATTAAAAAGGATAAATCCCAAGTTATAGTATCAATAATTAGAACATGCCAGATGTGTTTTTTTAAGGATTATTGCTTCAAAATTAGAGAATTGTGGTCTATGTTGCTTCTTTCTAAATTGGAGAAAAATGGTAATGCTCTTGTAACCATTGAAGGACAATCTGCTCTAGGTTCAATAAATTAAAAATAAATATGCTTGAGATGAAAGAAGCCTATGGAGGCTTCAAAATGCATGATGCAGATGAAATGGTTGTTTGAGGTTGCTGCAATAGATCAAATGAGAGACTTGTCATGTTTCTGTTTCAGAGCTTGAAAACCTTTTTGAAAATTATTTTGGCTGCTTCTTAATAAGTTAGCTTAAGTTTTGCATTGAATTTATTATCAATTGGAATCTTCAAGCATTTAAAAATTTCTTCAACAACATCGACTTAGGAAGAAGCAGCGTTGGAAGTGGTTTAAATAACATGAAGAAACACAATATGCTACATGGGCCTACAACAATATGATTATTTTCATATAAATTAAGAAACACTCATATGCATTGTTGTAGCAGTGCTACTAGTATTAATATTCTTCTTAGAGTTGTTTTCTTTAAGTAGCATTCTAGATCAGTTATTTCCCTCAATCATTCCTAGTGAAAAAAACATACACATTGATTTATGAGCATTAGAGCAGTGTTCATTCTTACATATTTATTTCCTATTACATACAGGATTATGGAGTATTATTCAGAACTTATTTTTTATCTGTATGCAATTGTAATATCTTACAAAGTGTTCTCTCAACAATATTCTTGCAATATTTTACAAGAAAATCCTAAAGTGTATTTGGAACAATGTTTATATTTGGAGCAGCATTCATTTAATATGGAGCAGCCCTAATAAGTCATCTCAACATTTTTAACCCCCTTTTCATTGATGTCAAAGGGGGAGGTAATTAGAGGAAGGAAGACACTTCTTAGGACAAAAGGGGGAGGATCAGTGTTTTTCCATCAATGCCAAAGAGGGAGATTGTTGGCATTATTGTCATTGATGGAAAAAACGCAACATAAGCGAAGACGCAACAACAAGGAGCAATGAAGGAGTAACAACAAGCATTGCAATCAAGGAAAAGAAGCAAAGGAAGACATATGTTGTTATAGCTACAAAGCAGTAAACAAAGGAGCAACAAGCACAAAGAATAGAAAACAAAGGACTAGCTTGCACAAGGAGCATCACAAGAACAGCGAGCAAGGAAGCAGCACAAAGGAGTTGTAATATGCTTGGAAAACATTGCACAGATTACTATATTATGTGATGTGAAATTGTTGATTAAGCTGAATTGTTGTGATGCAAAGGCAAGAATCCAAGGCAAAGGAAAAGATGTTGTAAAGATTGTTATGATGCATTAATGATCAATATTGTTATTTAGTGTTGGCATTAGGTTGATACATTCAATCATTACATGTGGCTAAAATTAATATTGGATGGATTATTTATTTTTGTGCTCTAATATTCAAGATATGAAGAATTTGGAAATGAATGAGTGGAACGAAAAGAGTCAAGCCTATTCACTTCATATTCCTATGTGGGATACAAACAGACAGAAAACTATCTTTATAAAATATGTGATTTTGGGAGGCATGGATATAGAAGAGATAGTGGGATAATGAGAGGGAGATGATTGAGGTATTAGGAATTAGTTACCTATCACATATGAAGCTTATGTGAAGCAGATTTGAAAGGAAGAAGATGCAAAAATAAAGATGGAGATATGCATAATTTATGACTAGGTAAACCAGCACATTGTTATTTCTTATTTGCATCAGGGGATGGTAGTCTCCTTTCAAGTAGTGGCTTGATAAACATCAGGTTGGAGCATGTTGAGGTAGAAGCCTCCTATGGGTTGTAGCCTACAGAAAACATATGGGAGTTGGAGCTTTCTTTTATGTTGCAGCTTGCAGAAAATTGAGGTAGCAACCTCTTGTAGGTTGGAGTCTACAAAAAATCAGATGTAATAAGGAGTATGAGTTTACCTTTGCATCACAACAATAAATAAAATTGTGGTTTTCTCCCTTTATAGGTTTCCACATATATCTGATGTCAATATGTGTTATTATTATGTGTTGATATGATGTTTTGGTTTGTTTATTAATTGTTGTTCACATATCCAATATGTTGGTCATCATTTGTTAAGTTGCTCATGTAATGGTTCAGTTAGTGAGATTAATGAAAATAATTTTAATGTCCATAAATATACTAAACTAATTCACCCCCCCTCTCGGGTTAGTCAAGTTTTCATTAATTGGTATCAAAGCGTAGGTCACAAGTTCGTTACACACCCATCTCGCACCGGGGGGGAGATTGTTGGACATTGGATAAACCAACACTCCCCGTGTGTTTCGCGACATGGACTAACTGCCTCTCGTGGATCCTTATCTATGGTGATGTGATTGTTGACTAACACCTGTGGGTTTTTGCCTAACGGTAATCGTGATTCCTAACACCTACCACCTTTATAGACCCACTATAGGCATGTTGTCTCACCCCTCATAGTTATCACATTTTTTTATTTTGTCTTTCCACACATTTGATGGGAGAGGAAGACAATAGCAGTTAATTGTTGTGTTAGGTGTGGAGCTTAAATATATTCTTTATTCATAGGTATTGTTGCAAACACATTTTAATCCCATTCCCTAATAAGGGGGTGTGGGGGGGCTCCCCCCCCCCCCCCACTATTTCTACTCCCGCTTCCCCCAAAACAAAAATTAGAGAAAAAAAAAAAAATCCTTATAAAATATTGTAATTCATAGTCAATTTGGGTCATTCATTAGGTGAAAGATCTGATGGTAGAATTTATGTTAATTTATGGTTTTTTTTTCCCTAGAAGGAAACACTCGGTTATATGAGGGAATTGTATTGCAGCTATGTATTATTCTGTGTGAGAAAAATAGAGGAGACTATGTGAAAGTGAAGAGGGAGTTACAATGGATTTGTTGTAAGTTGTATCCCTTTATTTTGCTGGATTATATAAAAGGAAGGATTGGTTGTTTCTCTATGGACGTAGCCAAAATTGGGTGAACCACATATATCAGTGTCTTTCTTGTTTTATGTTTTTCTTTGTTTGTTATTCTACAATATTATATGTGTTTGTTATGAAACCAAATCACAAACAGAATAAAAGATAAATCAACAACTTGAAAATTAGCCTCTTCAAGGGGGAAACCTCCTTTGCATCACATAAATGAACAATTCGTGGATAATACAAATGAAAATACGTCCTTGGTATATATAGGAGTCTAAGGGGTCACAATATAGTCAGAACCTACATAACAAAAATAATGTAAGGGCACAACGATAACAATAGTGGGCTTCTATGGGTCATAACAATAACAATATGGGGGCTACATGGTCACAACGATAACAATAAGGGGAATAAACTAACAATAACAATAAGGGGGCTAAATTACTATTATAGGGACCTAATATTCCCCTCACCTTCAAAAAAAATTGTTTCCCTCAATGCTTTAGTAGTTTTAGATGCTTATGTATAAAATTCTCATCCTCCCATGTGGAATCTTCAGCAAGTAAGTTCCTCCACTTAATGAGAAACTCTGAAATTGATTGATTTCGTAGTTTTCGGGTTCTTGTTTCCATGATGGCTTCTGACTCCAATATATTTTTCCTTCCTATTCAATTTTTTTCAATATTTTGGATTGCAGACTACTGTGGTGTGATTTCTGAAAGGAGCTCGGATTTTCCACAGTGCTCAATATTGTTTGAACTCTAAGCTTGTCACTGATAACTTTCTTTAAGCATGAAACATGGAAAACTGGGAGTACCCGGGAAGATGCGGGCAACTCCAATTTGTATGCCATAGTACCAATCTTTTACAACACCTTGTAAGGACCATAGTACTTGGGTGATAATTTGTTATCCTTCTTAGCTTGCTTTAGGGACATTTGTTTGTATGGTTGTAGCCGTAAAAATACCCAGTCGCCTACATCAAAACTTATTTTACTGCGATGATGGTATGCATGTTGTTTTATTCGATTTTGTGCCAGAGAGTGGTTATCCTTTAAGAGTTAGAGAACCTATTCGTGATGCTTGATCTGAGATTCCACTTCTTGAACCTTAGAATTTTCTCTTAAATATGATGTGACGGATCGTTGATGATATCCATAAAGTGCCATAAATGGGGTCATTTTTGCTACAGTATGGAAGGAAGTGTTATACTACCATTCAACCATAGGTAACCACTTGCCTTATTGTGTTTATTAATCGTATTCAAAGAAATGAAGATATCCTTCCAAACATTTGTTCACAATCTAAGTTTATTTGTCAGATTAAGGATAATAAGATGAGCTATTAGCTAATTAAGTACCAAGACAAGAAAATAATTTTGTCCAAAAATTTCTAGTGAAAATGGGATATCTGTCACTTACAATAATATTTGGGTTTCCATGTAGCTTTTGAATTGTTTCCTTAAAGGCAGTAGCAACTATACTGGCCTGAAAAGGATGAGATAATGCACAAAAGTGTGCACACTTGGTAAGTCTATCAACTACCACCATGATGACACTCTTTTCTTCGGACTTAGGTAGACCTAAGATAAAATCCATTATAATCTCCTCCCAAAGCTGACTTGGAATGGGTAAAGGTTGTAACAGACCTGAGGTCTTAACTATCTCAACTTCATTCTATTGGAAAACCAAACATTGTTCCACAAACTTTTGAATATTAGATTTAAGGCCATCCCCCAAAAAAAAAAAATCCCTCTTGACCTTCTAGTATTTTTTAAAAATCATTAGTGCCCTACTAAAGGAGAGGTGTGCAATTCCAAAATAATATTTTGTTTGAGTTGAGAATTCTTACATATATTTAAGCAATATTTGTACCATAATGAGTCATTTTTTGAGATAGATGTATCAGATGTACTCAGATCCTGTTGCAAATTTTTAATGAATTTTTCGCACCTCTTCGTAATTATTCCATTCATCCCTTGATTTAGTTATCCGATCAGGTTGGATAATGGAAATGTCATAGAAGAATGATTCCACATCCTCATCCCTTCTTGAGAGAGAATCTGTAATAACATTTTTCTTCCCTTTTTGTAGATAATTTCAAAGTCATAAACCAATAACTTGGTGACCCATTTTTGTTGCTCTTCTAAAGATAATCTTTGTTCCAAAAATTATTTAAGGCTATCATGATATTTTTTACCTTGAAGTGTCTTCCCATTAGGTAAGGGTGTCATTTCTTCAAGGCATGTAGTATTGTGAACATTTCCTTCTCATAAATAGGTTTGTATAAATGCCTTTCCTTGATTGGAAAACTTTCAAAAGAAATGGGTCTTCCTTCTTGCATTAAAGTAGCACCAATTCCATTTCTTGAGGCATCACATACCACCATAAAGGTTTTTTTGAAGTATGGAGTAGCTAAAACCGGAAGTTGGCACATTGCGTCTTTAAGATGTTCAAAGGATTTAGTTGCTTCTGGAGTCTTAAAAAATGCATATTTCTTCAGTAATGTTGTTAGATGTGTTGTTATCTTCCCATAATTCTTAACACACTTATGATAATACCCTTTCAACCCAATAAATCCTCGAAGATTCTTTAGGCTCATGGGGATTTTCCATTCCTTCATGGATTTAATTTTGCTAGTATCTACCTTTGGCACCGTCATGAGATACAATATGACCCAAACCACCTCTTATACCCCAAAGAAACATTTGGAGGTTTTTGCATACAATTGTTTCTCCTCCAATAGGTTGAGCACCTTGTCAACATGTTGAACATGATCCTTCCAATATTTGTTGTAGATTACTATATCATCGAAAAATACTAACACAAATTTTCTAGGGAAGGGTTTGAAATTAGAATTCATCAAACCTTGAAATTTGGAAGGTGCATTAGTAAGGCCAAAAGGCATGACCAAAATTTCATAATGACCTTCATGAGCTCTAAATGTTTTTTTTGGAATGCCTTATGTATTCATTTTAATTTGATGATATCCTAAACAAAGATCTAGCTTGGTGAAGTAAATTGCTCCATGTAATTCATACAACAATTCATCAATGACAAGAATGGAAAATTTATCTTTAATAGTGATCTTATTGAGCTCCCTATAATCCAGAAACATATGCCATGATCCATCCTTCTTGTGTACCAATAGTACTGCAATAGAGAAATAACTTTGGCTAGGTTGAATTATACCTGCCTCCATCATTTTTACAACCATATGTTCAATTTCACTCTTTTGGGCATAGGGATATTTGTAAGGTCTAATTTTAAGAGGAACGCTTCTTGGAATCAAGTGAATAGCATGATCATGATCATGAATAGGTGGGAGTTCTTTGGGAGTCTCAAATACCTTTGAATGATTGTCCAATATTCTTTGGAGATCTGGAGAAATAGATGATTTTGATGTTTGATCATCTAATGAGCATAAGTGCAATTATGTCTTGTTGTTCTTTGTTCAACATCTTTGTGATGCCATTAGATCTTATTATCTTCCCCAATTTCCCTACGATGCCCCTCAATTCAATTTCCTTTCCTTCCTAGAGAAATTTCAAGAAAAAATCTTGAAAGTTAAAAGCTATCATCCCAGAGATTGTAACCATTTGACTCTTAACACAACATCAGCACCACCCATTGGAATGGAAATAATTGGACTATTCAATATATATTGCCCCATGCTTAGATTTATATTATGACACTTCCCTGAGAAATTCATATTTCCTCCATTTGTAACCATCGCTTGACACTATGGTGTTGGATATAGACAGTAATTCAATTCCTTAGCTACCTTACAATGAATAAAATTATGGGTACTACCTAAATTGACCAACACTAATACCTTCTTTTTCTTGCTATGTCCTTCTATATGGAGAGTTTTCGGAGTGGTAATTCCTTCCAATGGATTACAAGATATGGTTGGATTCATTTCTTCTTTATTTGGGGTTGGTTCTTATTGTATATCCTCTTCTTTTGATGTTTGTTGTTCCTTTTCTTCCTCCTCTTCAAAATATATGTAAAATAATTTATTCTCATCACACTTATGACCCTTAGTGTATTTGTTATCACAAATGTAACAAAACCCTTTTTCTATTTTTTCCTCCAATTGTTGTGGAGTCAGCCTTGTAAGTGGTGGGAGGCTAGGAGCAGCAACACCTCCATCTTTATAGTTGTGAGTGGTAGACTTCCTTGTTCCCATAATTTTTCTTTCAACTTTTATTGTCACCTTGAATTTTGTCTCCAATGTATTAGGTTCCCAAAGGTGAACCTCATGTTGGATGTTATCCTTTAAAGTTCCAATGAAGACATCAATCTTATGCTCCTTTGGAATATCATTTACCTTGATATTCAATATTTGGACGTCCTCAATGTGCTCCGCCATTGAACCCTTTTGTTTGAGATTTATCAATTGGTTATTGCTCTTTATATCCTCATAATGTGCTACCAATTTTTCCGCAAAAATTGTCCAAGTGACAATTGATTTACGAGAACAAAGCCATCGAAACCACACAAACTGATTTTGTTCTAAATATAAACATTTTGTGTGTGTGACACACATGTAGATCAAAGAATTGATCCATTTGTAGTATCCATGTTTATTGGATCCTTTCCATCAAACTTCCTCATATCTTGTTTGGAATGTGGTGGGTCTTAAACCCAACATTGGAGTCTCTAAAATCATAATTCATATTATTTTTTTCCTCTTCGTGATTTTCATGGATTACCTTGTCACCATTGGGAATCCTGTATTTCAGCAGATTTTTCAATCCTTCCAACTTGACATTCGTCGTGTTTATGTCTACTCTAAAAATTCCCATGTCATCTTTTAAACCATCCATCTTAGCTTCCGTTCATTTTTTGTTACTCTTTGCAAGAGCGAAATTTGTTGCACTAATGTTATGAAACCAAATAAAAAACAAAAGAAAATATAGATCAACGACTTGAAAATTTCCTCTTTGAGGGGGAAACCTCCTTTACATCGCATAAATGAACAATCCTAGGATGAGAAAAATGACAATACCTCCTTGGTATATATAGGAGTCTAAGGGGTCACAATATAATCACAGCCTACATAACAAAAATAATGTACGGGCACAACAATAACAATAGTGGGCTTATATGGGGCACAAGAATAACAATATGGGAGCTACATAGGCACAACAATAACAATATGGGGGATACATAGGCACAAAAATAACAATAAGGGGGATACAATAACAATAACAATAAAGGGCCTACACTAGTATTATAGGGACCTAACAGTGTTCCATTTCTTTGTTATTTAATTTATAACATGTTGAGGGTGGTCTAGAATGTTGAACCAACCTTAGCTTACAAAACCTTGTCTCTCATGCTTTAACAACATTTTTTAAACCAAGATGCACTCAAGGGGAGAGGTTGGGAATTTTTATATTTGTGCCTACCTGGTGATTCTCATGCTAATTTGCTAACCATTTGATGCTTGCATGGGATTATTGTTTGATTTCCTTCTGATATGTAATTTTGTTGTCTACATTGCTCCATGCACTGCCTTGATTTTTTTTTAATGTCCTTTGCTAATTGAGGTTCGATGATGCAGATCCTTTAGAATGCAGGTGCCATCGTGAATCAAATGCTACTATTGTTTATTGAACAGGGATCATGTAGTTTCTCAAGACCGATGATGTGATCTTCCAATGCTTCATGGTGATTAAATTTGTGGATTTGGTGCCTTGAATGTGGTCCTGTAGGGTATGTGTGGACTACTACCAAACTTTTTGTCTCCTTGTAGTAGTCACGCAGACCCTGCTAGGACCTTCAATTCCTCCAAGTATTATTTTTAAAAATATTTATAATTCATAAGGAAGTTGTTGGTGGGTGTCAAAGAGCTTTGTTGTGATGGGAGAGGTGAATAAACGGATGAAGGACAATGCTTTTGAAGGAAAAATATGGGAATAAATATGGGTAAATGTCAACTGGTGTGGTGGATGGATGATAAGGCTATTTTGGGCCCCCTCCCTTGTTCTTGAGTGGAAAAAATCTAAATTTCTCCTTCCTTTTATACTAATTAGTATCATGTCGTAGTTATGGGACAATATTGTAGCAATACAGGACTGTGGCAGAATCAAGTGAGGAAGGCCATCTGATGATGAAGAAATCTTGGGGAAAATCAATGGAGGGATGGAGTGCACCTAGAGAGCCAATTTGGAGGGTGTGAAGGTGAATTTTTAAAGTTTCTTCTGAGTCTATTGAACTTTATTAACTGTCACTGGAACCCTACAGAAATGTTAGAAAAATAGTGCAAGGGCTCCCTTTCTCTTCTTTGTGCTTTTTCTTCTCCCTTTTTTTTCTAGACTTGTAGGCTACCTCAAAGGATATTTTCAACCTATAGGACTGCCCCAGGTGCCTCAAAGAAGGTTTTCACTTGTGGATCTTTTTATTTATTTTTCATCATTTTTTTGTTTTTTCTAGACTCTTGGACTACCCCGTGGAGGTTTTCAGTCGAAGAGCTTGCCTCAGTTGCCTCATGGAGATTTTCACCCAGGATCTTTATCCTTTTTTCTTTTCTTTTTTTCTCTTTTCTTTTTCCTTTTTTTCCCTTTTCTTCTCTAATGATAAAAATTTTATGGATTGGGAGCTTGAGGCTCCCAATCACATTCATTTCTCTACTTATTCAACTAGTAAACTCCTCCTTTGACAAAGGTTTCTTGTAGAGTTTCAACCGATAACCATTGACTAAAAGTGGAATCTTCTCCTCATCAATTGTTCGGATTTGTATAGATCCATTTTCATAACACTTTTCCACTATTTAGGGACATAGCTATCTTGTCATCAGTTTTCCCTTGAATTCCTTGAATATGGAGTCATATAAGAGGACCCAATCACCCTCCTAAAAGGTTCTTTCCCTAGTGTGCTTGTCATGCCAAATCTTCTCTAAAATTGGACCACCTTAGTATGCATGAGAGCTTGAAACCAAATTTCATCAAGGGCATTGAGTTGTTCCAGCCTCTCTTGTTGATCTTTGGTGATGTCTAGGTCTAACTATGTTTCCATTCTCAAGGTGTTGTACTCAAATTCAATGGACAACAGTGCCTTTTTGCAATAAATCAGCTCAAAGGGAGTGAACCCAATGGTTGTCTTCCATGTGGTATTATAGGCCCAGGTGGCCTCCAAAATCCTAGCTTCCTAATCCTTTTTTCTATTATTGATAACCTTGGTTAAGCTTCTTTCTAAAGCTCTATTTTTCACTTCCACCTGCTCGTTTTCTTGAGGATCATAAGGGTGGACTTTATATGCCTGATGTGATGTTGCTCCATAATCCCCTCAATCAAATTAGAAGTGAATTGAGTCCCTTGGTTAGTTACCATATCCCTTATGAAACCAAAATTATAGAAGATGTTCTCCCTCAAGAATTTTGCCACCTTTTGCTCTGTGGCTTCTTTGACTACTTTCACTTCATCCCACTTTGTCAAATAATCAGTGGATATAATGATGTACCTATTTTTTCCAGATGGGGGACCAATAGGTCCAATGAAATCCATGCCCCACTTCTCAAATGGCTCAAGAGTCACTTGAGTTTGTAGTGGCATTTAATCCTTTAGTGCGGGATTGCCCATCCTTTGGCATTCACCACATCAAGCGGTGTACCTCTTGGCATATTGGTGTAGGGTAGGCCAATAGTATCCTACTTGGAGAAATTCATGGCCTATTGAGAGGATATTAAAAACATCATCTTCCCTTACAAACCTCCTCAAAATCTATTCTGGTCCTAGTTTGAAAAGGTTGCCCCTAATCCAAGTGAAATGTGCACGTTTTTTGACAATTCTGCTTTCTTCCTTGGAGGATAAATTGGGAGGAAATTTCCCAGCAACCAATAATTTTTCTATGTCAAAAAACAAAGGTAACAACAATGAAATGGTGAAGAGGTGTTCATCTAGGAGCTGAGCATCTATCATCTCTTCATTCTCTATAGGCAATGTTAGTCTAGGAAAAAAATATGCAACCACATTCTCCTTTCTTGGGTTGTCATCAATGGTTATATCAAATTGTTATAACGAAAATAGCCATCTAATGATACTAGCATGACATCAGGTTTGTCCATTAAATACTTAATGGCTACATGATCAGTGTGCAAAAGCACTTGGTACCTTGTATTGCAATGTCTAAACTTATTCAAGGAGTGTACCATAGATAAGATATTTTTTCAGTAACTATATAGTTGAGTTCTGTCTTGGACAAATTATTACTATTAAAATAGATTGCATAAGGAAACTTACCTTCCACTTGTCCCAAGGTTGACCCTACATCTTTTTCGAATGGATCTGTGTAAATGTGAAAAGGTAAGGCCCAATTTGAGCCCCTGAGAATTGGTGCAGTGGTCAATTTCTCCTTGAGTTCTTCAAATGCTTCTTCACATTTGTTTTTCCAACACAAATATGAATCTTTAGTTAGCAAACCAAACAAAGGTGATTCCATCTTACAAAAATCCTTGATAAATATCCTATAATATCCATCTAGTCCTAGGAAACTCCTAACATTCCTTTGTTTCTAAGGGATAGGGACCCTTTTGATAATGGAAATCTTGTTAGGGTCAACTTGGATCCCTTATTTAAGAGGAATTGGCCTAAGACAATCCTTGCATTCATAAAAAATTCACATTTTTCTGGACATAGAGAGAGATTCATTTTAATGCATCTTTTCAAAACTTTACACACGTTAGAGAGGGCTTCCTAGAATGCATCGCCATAAGGAGTGAATTCATCCATATAAATTTGAACTACATCATGAACAAGATCAGCAAAAATACTCAACATTTCCCTTTCCAATGTAGCAGGGGCATTACAAAATCAAAAAGGAAGGACCTTGTAGGCAAAGGTCCCCCATGGACATGTGAAGGTAGTCTTATCATGGTCTTTAGTACAAATTTGGATCTGATTGTACTCGATGAAACCATCCAAGGATGAAAATAATTGTTTCCCTATAATATCATCCAAAACTTGATCAATAAAAGGTAAGGGAAAATTATCTTTATTTGTAGCCTTATTAAGTTCCCTATAATCAACACAAATTTTCCATTTCCCATTCTTTTTGGGCACAATAACAAGAGGTGACACCCACTCACTATTTGAAATAGGGTAAATGAATATTGCATCTAACATTTTTTGCAATTTCTCTTTTACTATGTATTTAAAGCAGGGTTCATTCTTCTTTAGGGTTGGAACACGGGTTTATGGCCCTATTTAATGTATATGTGATCTGTACAAATTAACGGATGCACTGATTTCAAGCAAAGGCATCAAGGGGTTGCCTTAAGACAATGAGCAATTGTTCTTCTTGATCTATTGAAAGGGGAGGTCGAATTTTCAGGTTTCTAGATGGGTTGATTTCCACAATTTTGACAAATCTTGATCAAAACAAATAGTGAGCAATTATGCCCATGGACTATTTTTAGGCTACCTTAAAGGATCCTCTACTAGTTCATGAATTTGCATGGCAGCAAGATGTTTGTTTTTCATAAAATTGTCAATGATATCATCTTCATCTAGTTGCCTGCTTCAAACAGCAGTTCTAATGTACAAATTGGGTAGGGAATGATTGATAGAAGTCTTCCTCTTTTTCCTCCTCTACCCACATAGGCAAATCATGGCCAACAAGGGGTTGAGCAAGGGGTTTAATACAAGTTATTTTGTGAGTTTTCCATTCTTGATTGTCCATTAGATAAATTTTGAGGTCTAAAATGGGCCTCCTAAGGAATATTATAAAATAATAGTGGAAATAATAAAATAATATTAGATTACCTCATCATGTTTTTGAGGGAAAAAAGAAAAAACTACTTTTTCAACTCATATTTTCAACTTATCTCCCTATGATTTTACTCAAATTTTGAGCTAATGCACTCATTGGATGCAGAATTTAGTTTTGCATCCAAGGAATACCCATGCTGCATACTTTCAATGGACCCTGCTACACGAAAAATGTGAAATATTTGAAAAAACGTGATTGTAATCACTTTTTTCATGTAGTAAAGTCCTTTGAAAGTATGCAACATGGGTATTCAAATGCAAAATTGAATTTTGCATCCAACGAGTGCACCTTCTTGAAATTTGAGTAAAATCATAAGGAGATAGAATGAAAATACAAGTTGAAAAAGTAGTTTTTTTATTTTATTTTATTTTATCTTCTTACCATTTTAACTCCAAAAATGGTAAATCGTTCCCCATGGTTGATATCATCATATTGAATCCTATTGTTTCTTCTAAAGTTGATTTTTGTTGTACATTTTTATTTTGAGGCCCATTTTTTAGCTCAAAATTTCTCTAATGATGTTCTCAACTCTACAGTTAATATAAGCATCATCAGTAGCTAACCAAGGCCTACCTAAGATGAGAGGATACCCACTGGACTTTTTATTAGGTTTGAGTACAAGGAAATCACTAGGGTGCTCCAAGGAATTGATGGAAACCATCGCATCCTCAATAACACCCTCAAGGGCTATTGTGGATATGTCTGCAAGTTGAAGCACAATGGTGGTCTTCCTTAGGGACCCCTGGAGGTTGAGCTTAAGCATGGTTTTGCTTGTCATGACATTGGTTGTAGCTCCAAATTCAATCAATGTCTTGGGGACTATGACATTTTTAATATGTACATCCACTATCAGGCTACTGATATCCAAATACTTTGGGGAGATAATCTTCCTAAGCATTAGATCAGCCAATTGTCCCAAAATATTGATAGTGGGGTCATCTCTCTTCTTCCTTCCTAGACTCTTGAAATATTCTTCCCTAATTATATTGTTATAGATGGGAACATATTTGATGTCCTAGAGGAGGGACATTTTAACACATAGGTTCTTTCGTTCTCCCAAAACTTCATCCTCTTCTAAGGTGTGCTACTTAGGTTGGACCAACTTTTCAAGGTAGGGAAGTATATTGGCTTGAGGAGTACTTTCCTCCTCCTCTTCTTCAATATATTCTACTAGAGAAGGTGGGTGAGCATATGGAAGTACCTTCCCAGACCTAAGGTCTATTTCATAGCATAGGTAGGATAGGATGTTTCCCCATTATACACATGTTGGGTCTGCTTGTTGTTTGGGTTTGGATTAAATTAAGTAGGCATTTCGGGTTGCTTGGGTGGATTATTGTTAGGTAGTTGTGGTTGAGGAGTCATTAAGGTAGGTAGTTAGACTGTCTGATCCATCCATCATTGTGAGGGATTTCCCCATTAATAAGATTGGGGTTGATATGGTTGGAAAGGTGGATTCATAGGTTGAGGAGGATAGGACCAAGGGGAAGGCATGGACTAAGGTGAGTTGGTTCGAGGATTCCAGGATTTAAAGGTGCATTATGACTTGATCTGAAAGGAGGTGAATAGTGTATACCTTGCATGCCTTACTAATATGGTTGAGGGCCTTGTGGCCTCCTTTGGTTGACAAAGCAAGGTTGCTCCAAGCCACCTTTTGTTCCTTGATAAACCGCTTCATACCTAGAAGAGAGGGACATTTGTCATTTTCATGATTTTCTTCACAAATAGAGCATATCTCTATTACATTTAGTGGGCACTCATTTCTAGGTTTCCATGGTGCATATAGGGAAAAATATAGTTAGTTCCCTTTCTTCCTCCTCTTGTTTCTTCTTAATCGGTATGGTGTCCATCTGTAAAATATTGAATGTTGTCGTTATTCTTGAATACTATCTTGATGTCATCATAATTAAACTGGTAAATGTCTCCACCAGACAGCATGTTAAGGGTTTCCATCAACTCATCTTTTATCCCTCGAAGTAGTATAAACTTTACTGACTCCGGGTCAAGGGTGCATTTGGCTCTTTTATAGCTGAGTTAAAAATTATCTTCATAGTCCTCTAGGGACTCATCTAGCCTTTGAGTCATCCTAAATATTTCTTCTTTAGTGTCCCTTGACCTACAATAATATTTGTATTTCTAGTTGAAGGCTTGCTCCATTTGAGCCAAAGTGGTGATCCTTCCTCCTTCCAAACTCGTGAACCATCACAAGGCTACATCTTTGAGGGTGGAAGGAAACAACTTCATTTTTTTCTCATCAGAAGTGTAATCATAGGTTCTGCAAACCACAACAAACTAAAAAATGAATGTATCAGGGTCCTCGTAATCTATTCCATGGAAAAGTGGGAGAGCAATGGGACTTATGTTCTTCATTCTAGCCTCCCCATTGGTTTCCTTGATAGGAAAGAGTCCAGTATGCCTGTTTCTATCCATCTCTTGAGTAGGTGATGTATGTTCCTCCTCCCCTATAGGTTCTTCAAAGATCTTTAGTTTCTCACCCAAAAGGTTCTCCAAATCCTTTGTGGTCAGAGTAGGAGGTTCACAATCACCAAGAAGTGTAAGTTGATTACATGTAGGAATCGAGGTTTTACATAAAAATTTCCCTAATTTGTCCCTAACCCTACAAGCCATGAAAAAAATTGATGCAAAAGAAGAAAAAAAATTGTTGTTTTTCAGGAAATAAAATGAAAAGAGAAAGAAACTCAAAGAAAAAACAACACCTAATTTGACACCTCCCCGACAACAGCACCAAAAAGTGATGAGTTCTAGTATTACAACAAGAATTTTTCAACTCCTAGGGCTACCAACTTTAATTCTTCAATTTGAGGTTCGTACAAACTTAAGAGGTGACAATGTTGTATATACAGTAGGCAAGATTCCACCTAGGCTACTCTATGGCAATGAATCAAATCAAGATGTGAAAAATACCACTTTGCAAGCTCAAGATGGTAATGGACTAGATATAAATTTGAAAAAAATAAAGCATTACTTGTCCTACTCTGTAAGAAAAACTCTGATATACTTGCAAGGAGGGAAATGCTTGAAAAATAAACCCTAATCTATATCAAAAAATAAATGACGGGAAAATAAACCTAGTCTAGCTGCATGAAGTAAATACCATGAAATTAATCCTAATCTATCTCATTTAAGGTAAAGTCTATTATAACTACAAAATCCAATAAATTCCCAAGAAATATCACTGGAAACTACTTTTGTACTATTGTATTTGTGATCAAAACAACTAACCTTAATTGTAGAAATAAAACCATTGTGTTGAAAAGAATATTTCTAAGGGGTCTCTAATATTCCTCAAGCTTGTTTCCAAGGCCTATAATACATTGTGGCGGGGAGAAAATAAAAAAATTGGGATTGAGGGGAAATTCTAGTCAAGTTCTGGTGGATTCCATGAGATGTTATAGGATGATACAAGACTGCTATGGGATGTTATACGATGCCCTATATTGCTACATGATTGCATCTGAAATCATTCCAAGGGTTCTAAAAATTATTTGAAGGTGAGGGAATATGATACAAGGTTGGAGAAGAGTATGGAAGACCTTGTCAATCTTAGTTCGCCTTAGGAACCCGTCTTCCATAAGGGGAAAATGCAAACTAACAGTCTCTAGTAAATTTGTAAGGTAATTTATGTGTGTAGACCATTTAGAGGAATGGATGAGAATGGAAGGAGGGTGCTAAGGAAGATGTTGGGTTTGCAAATAGAAATGATGTTGCTCTCCCTTGCAAGCCAGTAGGTATCACTGTCACACAAGGAGGTTATTCAACTATCAAAACATCAAGATCTAAAGGATGTCAAAAATACTAACTGTAGAAAATCAAAATGTAAAGGAAAGGATAAGATGAATTTAAACCAAGATTTAACTATTGCATCAATATAAAAACTTTTTTTTTGCTTTCCCTTACAAATCCTACAACCACACTTTTCAAGAGAAATGACTGATAAATCTGCAGAGGCAAAAAAAATTATATAAACAAATCTTGCAAAAGAGACACAGCCAAACTAAGTGTAGAGAAGGGAATGCATAATAGAAATGTACAAGAGAGAGAGACTAGAGTGCTTGTGTTGGGCCCTAACCAAAGGCAACTCAACCCTCTTAAAACAAACTCAGACTGAAGGAAACAAAATTATTTTCAATGATCTCAGAAAGTGTTCAAATACATGACATGGAAATGGAAATGACAAGTAACAAGCTCTAGCTCCAGCAGTCACTATTTTCCTCTAAAAAGTCGAATCTTATTGAGCACTTAGTCTCCTTTATTTATAAAAAAATGAGTGAGGAGGTAGCCTCCTTGGAAGTAGGGATGCTTCTCTCAAAAATCCCTATAAAAGTGCATCTATTCTTTTAAGATCATCACAACCACTGAGTATAGTAACTTCCAAATAACAAGTCAAGTTGTAGGTGAGTTAATGCAGGGAGCGGGCCTCCTATATATCCTCTAGTTGGTTTCAAATGTACTTATACACAATAAATTCTCCATGTCCTACACATCCAACATGTTAGGCTCTAGGATATGATAAATATTCCTTAACCTTCCTAATGACCACATTGTAGCTTAAAAATATGTCATCAAATGCAAAGAGAGAGGTAAAAGTATGTTGAAGGATGGCCAGATGGGCCTTGATTTGTACCTATTTAGGAGGCCCGTTAGTAGCTACAGTTGTAGTCCTATTATTCAAAGATTGAATTTAGTTTCCACCACATCAATGTGGGCTAACATTACCCAACATTTTATAGATATCATTCTCATAGATAGACACATCAATTCAGTGGCCCTTAAATCACATGGGTCTCATTAAGGTGTTCTCGCATTGCACAATGCACCTTTTCTATGTTTTTTGTCATTATTCACAATTACTTGGGAAATAAAACTAAATCAATGAAGTTGTCTCCCTACAATACTTCAAAAATAGATCTCAGGGACCCAAATGTTCTGCACTTTATTTATGAAAGATAGCATATTGATCATATAAAGGAATATACCCAGCATAGCCAATAGCTACAATCCATATCTAAAAACATACCCATCATAGTGAGTAGCTATAGTTCCAACCTTATATTAAGTATAAGATCTAGTCCTAGCAACATAGATCATTATTCTCTTACCTTTTCTATTATATATTTATTTAACTATTCTAAAACAATTATTATGCTCATATATATTGTTTCGCAATACGAGTAATTCATTGAATGCATTGACAAGCTTGCCAAACAAAACCCAATATCTACATAGACATATTCTATTGTAGAAACCATAGTAAGGGTGCATGGAATGACTAGCATGTTCCATTCCAATAAGATTCTCTAAATTATTTTATAATTTGTTATCCAATATTGGAATACAACATTTGTCCTATATACATCAATCTATTTCACATATACATAAATAGTTGGATTCACATACGACGTTTGAATGTCATATTTATATCACAAATTGAAATTAACAAGAAAAACAAAGTGATTTGCTCGTTACAGTGGCATAATATGCCTAAAAGACGAAGGGACTAAATGATGAAAAAAATATAGAATTTCTAACCATTAGAAACAAATTAATCAATTTTTATGTCGGTAAAGTCAGCGTTCATGGACATGATCCTGAACCTTTTAAAGGAAATTAGCAATTGAATAGAACTTTTACTAAGGCAAGCCTAGATATTCCTACATGCTTGGAGAGTGTTATCTATATGAATAAGAATATTGGCAAACTAAGAACCATTCCCACAATAGTAAAAGGAGTATTAGAAAAATAAGAATCATTCCTGTGACCTAAAAAATGAAACTAGGAGATGGGAAACTCCACAACACTAGAGGAAGTGTGCACATGAAAGTTATATGATAAAAACATGGAAGCTCAATGGCATGCATAATAAAGATACCTAGTCCATTTGAATATACAATGAAACCATGAAATCATCCAATATGAAAAAAAAAATCAATAATGGACCTTAGAAAGTAAATAAACACCTAAATAAAACCATATATTTTAGGCCTTAAAATAGAGTACACCATTTTATTTTAAGTCATAAAACAATTTATCAAAAACATTTACTGATATAATTGAAGACATACAACCAATTCTAGATCAATTTCAACACACCAGCAGTAATTTTCCAAGTGCAAATATAGGAATAATTTTAAGTGGAAAAACAAGTTATCAAAAACGATTTCATAGTATTTTCCAGTCCTATTCCACATATAAATAATAAGATCCAGTCCCAAAAACATAGCTAACATATTAACTAGAAAAATAACTAGGTTTCACTTGTTTTATTTGAAATCCTCCAATGTCTACATCATTTTATTTTATGTCATAGAACAATTTATCAAAAATATTTACTGATATAATTTAATACATACAACAAAGTCTAGGTCAATTTCAACATGATGGCTATAATTTTCCAAGTGCAGATACAATCATAGTATTTTAAGTGGTAAAAAAGGTATATGTATGAAAAAGGTATATGTATACTATCAAAAAGGTATATGTATGAAAATTTATTAAGTTGTTACTATTTTTAATTATGAATTGTTTCTATATTCTAATCCATGTTATTGCAAATTATTTATTCAAATATCCTAGAAATCTTAATAAACTAGCATGTTGTTAATTTCCTATAGGAAAGAAAAAATACAAATAGCCTATAGGAAAGCAGAATTTCAACCTTTTTATGAGCATATATAGTATATTATTGTTAACTAAATTCATCTAATAAATCTACATGTAGTTTCATATATGGCAAGAGTTAGTTATGTTTCTCGTACAAGGAGAAATGACAAGTGAGTGATGAGGGTTGCCCAACTACGATGCACTTCATTAGATGAGGATAGGGTGGATCATGTGAATGTCAACAATGCTCCCAACAATGTTGTTGAGGATGACCATGTGGTAGATGATGATGTTGTCCCACCATCAATCACAGTCTAAGGTGCAAGTTCAACTAATAAGATCAATTATATAAGAGGTTGAAAAAAGAAGACATGTTAGCTATAATTGACGATATAGATTTTAATGGATATTTAGTTCAGGAATCTACAAAAGAGCATGGTATTTCTCCCTCATCAATACATTATTAGATATATGTGCTCACTCATACAAAATGTAGAAGGCCTCTTACAATTATGACTGAAGAGGAGGAGGTTGAGGTGGTTGATTAGTGTAAGTAGATGGCCTAGTTGGGACATGGTCTAGGGTTGATACAACCCAAATCCTTGGTTGCTCAAATTTTTAAGGGGAGGCCAAACCCATTCAAAGATTGGTTTCCTAGAAAATCATTGTTGTTTGGGTTTAAAAAAAGCATATATACCTTGTATTGTGTATAGATGAGAGCCTTGATAGAGAAAGAGATTTAAATATATGCCCTACAATTGTGTTTAATCTATATGACACTCTTTCTAGTGCATACAATAAACATTCTTATGCTTCATGTCATTTATGGAACTATGAAGAAATAGGTTTACAAGCAAGAAGGAATTGTGGCATGCAGGTAATTGCTAAGAGAGAGAGCCGAAATGTACCAAAGCTTTTTCCTAAGAGCAGGGAGTGGATAATTATTCTATGTTGTGTTAATGAAATTAGTGCTTCAATCCTAGCATTTTATCTATTCAAAGGTAAAACTCAACTGAAAAAACTATATACAAAATTGTAATCAGGTGCATGCATGGTTGCACATCCCCATGCATGGATGACTAAAGAACTTATTTTGAATTGGTTTTTCCACGTTGTTGCATCTATACCAAGTGGTGTCTCACTTGAGAACATACCCCTATTGGTTTAGATGGCCATGGAAGCCACATTAATTTTGGCATTGACCTATTAACATTGCTTGCTCATACCACTCATAGATTGCAATCCCTTGATGTCATCGTGTTTGGGCCTTTCAAGAACTATTTTAGGATAGAGCAAGCTTCATGGATGGAAAATAATCCAGGGGTTGGCGTGAAAAGGTTTGAGCTTGCAAGTAAAGCCTTTAAAAGGGCTCTCACACCATCAAATATAAATATCGGCTTTAGGAGGACTGAAATTTGGCCATTGAATTATGACGCCCTTATGCATGATACTGGTTCCAATGATGCATTTCATGTGGATGGTCCAGAAGGGAATGTTAAAGCAGATGTTGAAGTGCAAGAAGAAGCGAATGAACAGGAAGATGCAGTGCAACTGATAATATGATTTCCCTGTCTCAGGGACACTTCTATGTTGATTATGATGAACATGTAAGTGAAACAAAGTATAATCATGAACCAATCGACAGTAACACGGAGGTTTTTCTACCAACTAAATCATATAAAACTTTTGCATGTGATATTATTAATGAATTTGTTGATCAGGAAAATGGCAATGAGAATGTGGTTGAAAATGAAATTGTTGATATTGCACTAGGAAGCAATAATGACCAATTGATATTTCCAAGCCAAGTAACCCCACCATCATAGCTAGAAGAATCCATGATGAATATGAACAAACATAATGTCTCAAGAAACAATGAATAAAGCATGAACATGCCTTCATAACTAGCAGAATTGAACAATGAAATTGTTCATTTTTTTGTGGAAAATATATTACTAGAAGAAGATAGTGTACATAATGATGAATCATATGAAGAGAATGTTATAATTCAACAATTTGTCCCAGATACTAAAAGGAAAGTGTCAAGAAAGGACATGCAATTGTTAGGAAAGGAGTAGCTACTTGATCGGTTCTTAAAGCTACCAATAAAGAGGGTGCCAATGAAAAGAAAGCAAGGAAAACTAGGCAGACTTCGTTTGGGCTGAAGTCGTGACACTCACTCACCCCAGAAGACTACATAAAACCATTAGTTTAGTCTTAACAAAAGAAACTTGAAATTTAGGAATTAAAACAGAAAAATAAGGATTTAATCAAGGAAAATAAGGAAACAAGGATTGTTGCAGCAAAATGTCGAGTAAAGGAGAGGCTGGAAATAGAGAAATTAAGGTAATATAAGGACCATCAACAACAATTGGAAAGGTAGGAAAATGAATCAAGAAAGGCTCAACAATTGAATCAAAAAGAATAAGGGATGATAAATAGGGTTGACAATGATGCAAGCACGATTAATGAAACAAGAACGATATCAAACACATTGGACCATATTGCAGATAATACACCATTATTCCAAGACCTCATAAACATCCAAGTTTGTCTCTATTAAAATGGGGGTTTTCACACTTTTTATATTCTTACCAATGCAGGTATCGATCCTATGTATGATTATAAGACACCTCCACTTAATGCAAGGGTTGGTAAGACAAGTATGAGCTATGGGTACTCAATTCCTCTAGGGATACATGGGGAAAATTGGACTCAATCATATGGAAGCAATCCAACACATCCTAATCAGCCATTATTAGATAGGCCAACCTACTTGGCTCAATCAAGCAACTCAACAAGTTTGGGCACTGAAGATTCTGAAGGGCATCAAGCATAGGGTTGTCATATTATTTTTTTGTGACCACATTGGCATGTGGATTTTAGATGGATTTCCTCTTTTTCTTATTACATGAGTATTTTGGATTAAATCCTAGTTCATTCCATTCCATAATGTGTGCGACATTGTAATCAAATTTCATTTTAGAAGAAACGTTTTAAAGTATATTAGAATGGATAAGTCCTAGTTGAGAATGCAAATGGAATTTTTGTTTTTCCTTTACATACCAAATGATTTACAACAACACATTTTTCTTTGAGTTGTTAAATAAATGACAAATGATGGAATAATGAAATCTTTAACAACTCACTTTTTATAATTTGACAACTCCATAAGTATAAGAAAACAATAACCATATTAGTAACGAGTAACCATAACCATAACAGTAATAGTATATAAGTTGCAATATATTCCATTATCAAAATAAGATATACATCAGAAGTGCAAGCCAAAACTTAGCCAAAACCAAATTGAGGAGCACATCAGTTCACATCACTGCCCATAACAATAAACACACTTAACAAAGGTAAATACATCAAGCCACATATGTTTTTGATCTCTACAATGCATTTTCCAAAAGTAATCACCATATGTCATTACAGAGACCCCATTTCCATAAGCTAACATAAAACCCATTTTGTTTTCTTTCTAATACATAAGGAATGCCAAAACATTACAGAAAAGAATCCTCATACTAATTCCAAGAATCCAACAGTCATTAAAATCAAAGCCAATAAACATTGTGCAATAGTGAAACTTCATCCTTCCACATAGCATTTCAACAGTGTCAAAAGAAACACAAAATTGATTTATGTTCGCCAACACCAAACACACAATTTTCTCCAAAACCAAGACCGTAAAAAAACACACCAAAATTCTATATTCATCCCAAAGTTAAGGAATAGGTGAATGGGAGTTGAATCTTATACAAGCACCAATTTACAAAAAACATGGGACAATTTAAAATAACCGTAAGTAAATTTACAAAAACACTGAGATAATTTACAAAAACCCTACAAAAATTATGTGTAAACATTTATGCAAACAAACCCTCATTTGTGACTATCCAAAAATACCAATACACAAGGTACACAAAAACATTACAGAAAAGCATCATCATACTACATCCACGAAGAAATAACTAGTTCTTCCTTTTATACTATCCAACAAAATGAAGAGATAGAACCTATAGCAAATTCATTGTAATTTCCTCTTCTCTCTCACATAAACTCCTTTCTCTCTCACACACGACCTCCTCTCTCTCTCTCTCACTGAGGATAATATTACTCAACTGCAATACAATTCCCTCATATAAACCGAGGGTTTCCTTCTATGGAAAAAAAACCTAAATTAACATAACTTCTATTGTTAGATCATCTGCCTAATGAGCGGCCCGGATTTACTATGAAATTACAATATTTAACAAAGTAATTTTTCATCTATTTCTAGCTTCGAGGGCACTGCCCCTGAACCCCCTCCATAAGGGTGCTCATAAAAGTAGTCATCACCCCCCCATGGCGGTGATCAAACGGGTGGCATTGTTGCCCAATTAGGAACAAGGATCCAACACAGTTGAAACAAAAAACCTCTGACAATCAGGAAGATAATCAAGCTCCACACTCAACAGCATATTGCCTACACGCCAACCCCAAATAAAATTATATAGGCTTAGCGAAAACCTAATTGAAACACCATAAAACATGGCTAAAAACCCTCCTTTTGAGGTAGCATTGAATTTCCCACCCACCACGACAAGTGGCAGGCCCAACCATGCAGAAATTGCAGGAAATTTGTTACCTCTAATGAAATAGAATTGAAATTAAGATACAAAATTTTCTTCTACTATTCTACGAAAAGGAAAACACACGATAGAAACACATGCAATCACATGCAATCACATGCAACCATCAAAACACAAAGAACACAATGATTTTACAGGGGAACCCAAATGGCAAAAACCCCTCCGCTGCTTTACATTAATCCATATGAGAAATGGATCAATTACAATGTCTTGCTTCAATCCCTAAGCACACCATGCACCGCAATTTTGATCTCCCACTTATCCAAATTGGATCCTAGAACACTCTCTAAGTTTTCATGAACTCTTTAAAAATCATGCCAAGGATTAAAAGTCTTATAAAGATCAAGCTTATCGGAGATATCCTCATAACAATTGCAATTTGTGATCAGCGCATAGCAATGAGGACCGTCGATCAAGTGTGCAGACTGTCGGCCCATGGTAATGCACGCTATCACAAATTAGCAAATCCAGAGGCCATTTTGAGAAACAGGGGTGGTATATTGCAAGGAAAACCCCTCAAAGAAGGAAAGGCCACAAGCACTCGAACCCGAAAAATTATAAAATGCAATGGATATCGTTCTGATTCCATGGAAGTAGGATTCCACAAAACCGGCAGAATATCAGAGGGGCTTCGAGTGGTAAGCAGTTTCAACCGAGTTTCGCCCGATGCCATACAGCGAGTGCCACGCGTCTGGCGGAAGAGAGAGAAAACCGTTCACATCGGATGGGTAAACATCATGCTACTTAGCCTCCCGATATGAACAATGACCGTAGGATCTGGGGCCCCTACATCAACGACAGATACGCGTTCCGATGGATGACCAAATTTGACGAGGTTAATAGGCAGAGTTGTATAGGATTTGAAGTCCGATATGGACGATGCATTGGTAGAAGGTTTTGTTTCACAGGCATTCTTGGAGTTAACAGAATAAACGATCATTTCAAACATGTCCAAAAGAACTGACACTCATTCGTTATGAAATAGGTGGCCAACTCCCTGTGAGGCGTTATACAATGACTGATTACACAGGACATAGGGATTCAAATAGACAGAGGCAAGGGAACTAAAAAGCCGGGAAGCAGAAATGAATAGTCAGGAAGTGGATTGGCTTAAAAGCCACAAGCTAATAGAGAAAGCAGTAAGCAAGTTAGAAAGCAAAGAGATGGAGTCAAGCTGACCTACAGAAGCAAAGGCAGCATCGAGCCCAAGTTAAGACAAAGACAGAGAGAGTCAGAGAGTTTGTGTAATCTAGAGAAGGCTTGAGAGGTTCAAGCGTACTCCTCTATAAGTCATGTCATGTATGAGTCTCAAATTGGGCTCATACTACAGTGACCAATAGAAGTCGAGAGTTAGGAAAGAGAGTTTGTGTACTCTAGAGACTTGGGGGATCCAAGTATAGTCTTACTGATTTGTATCTGCTAAGTCAGACTCAAATTGAGCTCACCGTTGTAAAAAATCTGCTTTGAAAACATAATAGAGAGGCCACCACTAAAGGCTGGACCGGGAGACGTATCACAGGAGTATTGGGTGAACTCCTTATTAAACTTGTTGTGTTTATATGTTTTCCTGTTATGTTTTCTTTAATTGCTTCATTGCCTATGTATTTCGCAATCTTATCGATCCGCTACATAAAATAACATAGGCATATCCATGCACATGAGTCTGTAATACCTTATTAATTGTCTTGGATCAATCCTAGATCAAGCGGTATCAGAGCTCTAGGTTGCTAAGGTTAGACAAGCTTGTGCTAGATTATTTGTTGTTGAATGATAACTAGATCGAAGCTTAAATTAGGAGAAGGAGAGTTGGTTGAAGCTAACCCAGAAATTGGAAGAGTCTATCCTAAGAGGAAAATGTCAGAAAAAAGTCCCTTGGAATCAAACTCCTAGTTCATGGACATATTCATGACCATGAGAGCCATGGTAGAAGAAATGTATAGATAATTTAAGAAAGGTAGAGGTGAAGAGTCATAAACCTTCAAACAAGATAAAGGAGTAGAAGAACCTCTTCTTTTTGCCCACCCAAAAGGCAAAGGAAAAGAAGAAAAACCCTCTCCACCATCTCCCCCATCATCACCTTCATCATCATCTTATTCACACAAAGAAAGCCTCGAAAACAAAAAGAAGAAACCTTTTTTGATTAAATTAGATGTGAAGTTTGATTTGCCAGTTTATGACGAAGAATTGAATGCAAAAAAGCTAGATAACTAGATTAGACAGATTGATGTATATTGCAGAGTGTAGAACATCGATTCAAAAAGGAGAAATATCCAGTTGGCTAGCCTACGCCTTGGAGGCACTGCCCTGGTATGGTGGGAAGGCAGGACACAAGTTGATTTGAAGAAGCATGGTAAAACTCTTTCTACCTAGAATGAATTTGTTTTTGCAATTAAAAACCAATTATATCCACTAGCTTATATGCAGCAAGCTATGATGACTTGGCAAACTCTTCGCCAGTTGAAAGGGCAAAGTGTACAAAGTTGCACCCAAGAATTTAGAAAAAGAGCTTTGATTCTAGGCATTTCTTTAGATTCACCTGAAACTTTTTTGAAGTATATAGGTGGTCTACATAGTTATTTGAGACATACCATTCTCATGTTTAATCCCACTAGCATAGATGAGGTATCTATTCAGGCTACACATCTAGAGGCTAGGGGCAAGAATGTGAACCCAGAAGTTGGGGGATCATCAAAACCCACTGCAAGCAAGAGCAAGGAAAAGAGAGCAGAAATGGAAAGAGACGAAGGCAAATGTTGTACAAAAGACCAAACCTTCATGCACTCACTACAGGAAGGATGGACATGATGATGAACACTGCTGGATTATGCATCCAAAGCTGAAACCCAAGAAGTACGATGGAAAAAAGAAGAAGATTGTTGCAGCTATTCAGAAGGATTTGGGATCAAACTCAGGGGGTGAAACAACAATTGCAGCCATAAGTATAAAAGGTAAAAATTCTGAAGCATCTACTAGTAATTCTCCATAATCTACTGATAATGAAGAAAATGAGAGGAAAAGACATGAGCTTTTTTATATTAGAGTTATTTCTAAGTATCAAAAGATTGATACTTTGTTTGATAGCGGCTCACAAGTAAACTTAATTTCTAAGGCAATTGTAAAGAAAATGGGATTACTAACCACACCTCACAAGAAGCCATATCCATTGGGTTGGTTATGTGATAAAGCAAAGCTACAAGTGACTAGACAACGTAAACATAGGTTTTCTTTTGGGTCAGCATTTGTAGATGAGGTTGAGTTAGATATTGTTCCCTTGGATATATGTGGAATTGTTTTAGGAAGTCCTTACTTGTATGATAGAAAAGACATTTTCTATAGAGCTGAAAACAAGTATCAACTCGTTAAAGATGGAATCGAATATATTGTAAAGCTATTAATCTCAAGAATATTTACTCTCATAAACTCAGGTTGTATGTTAATGTCTCTTCATGCAAAACATTTTATTGATGGTTTAAAGTAAAATAAACCTGATAAAACTAATGTATTTAGGTGTTTGCTAAACAACAAGCTGATTTAGAAAAATTTGTTTCAGAATATGATATGCTATTTCAAGAACCTAAAGGTCTGCCACCCAAAAAGGAAATAGTACATGATATTAATTTGCAGCAAGATGATCCATTGCCTAACATCGGAATGTATAGGTTGTCCGCCTTAGAGAATGCAGAAATCAAGAAGCAGGTATAGGAGCTACTCAAGAAAGGGTTCATAATACCTAGCACATCACCATGTGGGTCTCCAATTGTCTTGGTAAGAAAGAAAGATGGCTCATGGAGAATGTGCATTGATTACCGAGCACTAAATAAGATAACGATCAAAAATTTTTGTCCTCTTCCTTACATAGATGACCTATTAGATCAGTTGAAAGAAGTTGTTTACTTTTCCAAGTTGGACTTGCATACTGGTACCATCAAGTCAGAGTTGAAGAGCAAGATGCATGGAAGGCTGCTTTCAAAACAAAGTAGGGATTGTATGAGTGCTCAGTTATGCCTTTTGGCTTGACTAATGCTCCTGCTACTTTCATGAGAGTAATGAATGATGTACTCAGGCCTTTTATTGATGATTTTTTCATTGTATATTTAGATGACATTCTTGTATTTAGTAAAACATGGGAAGAACATTTGAAGCATGTAAAGCAGACCCTAGATGTTTTGAAAAGAGAAAATCTTTATGTTAAGCTATCAAAATGTGAATTTGGAAAAACATATTTGAATTATTTGGGTCATATTGTAGGGGGTGGTGAATTGAAGATAGATCCCTCTAAGGTTGCAGTCACTGTAAACTAGCCTAAACCCAAATCTGCTACAGAAATTAGAAGCTTCCTAGGAGCAACACAGTGTTGGAGAAAGTTTATTTCTAACTTTTCCTTGATTGCAGCTCCCTTACATGATTTAACAGGATTGAATAAGGTGTTTCACTAGGGAGGCAAACTGCAGAAAGCCTTCGACACCTTAAAAGAAAAGATTGGTATAGCACCAGTATAGCACTACCCGATCTTCAAAGACTCTTTGAGATTGAAATGGATGCCAATGACTATGCCATGGGAGCAGTGTTGATGTAGCACAGTAAACCCATATGTTATCATTCTGAGACATTTAATTCTGCAGTACTTAATTATCCCACATATGATAAAGAATTGTATGCATTAGTATAGAGTGTGAAAAAGTGGAAACATTATCTAATGGGCAAAGAGACAGTTATACATACTAATCATCAACCACTTCAATATTTACTCTCACAAACTAAGTTGCAGCAATCAAGACACTATAGGTGGATGGGTTTTCTACAACAGTTTCATCTTGTCATCAGATATAAAAAGGGCATACACAATAAAGTTGCAGGTATGTTGTCCAGACCAATCATAAATGCATCTACTATACTTAAGCATAATTCAGTATTTCATGAAAGATACATTGAACAATATGCTCAAGATATATATTTCAAAGATGTATATGCAACTTTAAGTCATGGAAAACAAGTAGAATAATTGGATTATCATGTTAAGGACCAACTCTTGTATCATTTTGGAAAGTTATGCATTCCTCAAACCGAAAGAGTAAAGATAATTCGATAAGCACACACTTCTCTAATATTAGGTCACTTTGGTGTAAGTAAAATAGTTGCATAGCTGCAAAGATTCTGTTATTGGCCCAAAATGAATGAGATAGTTTCTAGATATATAAGAGGGTGTACCATGTGTGCTATGAGCAAGCCCGACAATAGAAAACTAGGCCTGTACACTCCACTACCAGTTCCTTCTCATCCTTGGGAAAGTATTTCCATGCACTTTGTTGGGGTACTACCTAAATCTAGAAAAGGTCATGACTATTTATATGTTATTGTGGATAGGTTCAGTAAAATGTGTATTTTAATACCTTGTAACAAATAGATTACAGTTGAACAAACAGCAAAGTTGTTCTTTCAGCATGTATGGGTTCATTTTGGATTACCCACTTCCATTGTATCTGATCGAGATTCCCGATTTGTTGGAAAGTTTTGGTCAAGTATGTGGGAATTGATGGACACCAAACTGAAGAAAAGCACAGCGTTTCATCCACAAACAGATGGCCAAACAGAGGTGGTCAACTGGACAATGATCTAGTTGCTCAGAGGCTATTGCAGCAAGCATCCCAAGCTTTGGGATGAACATTTGTATTATGTGCAACATGCTTAAAACTGGGCTAAACATTCTTCTACACAGAGATCTCCTTTTGAGACCTGTTTTGGTTTCATACCAAAGTTTCCCTTGCATTTTGTCTTTGGTAAAGACATATCCATTGATGGAGACAGTGATGTGGACAAGGCAACCAAGTTCATTGAACAAATCCAAGAGATTCACCATGTAGTATAGGAACAGCTGGAAAGGAGCCAAGCCAAGTACAAGGCAAGGCATGATAAGCATTGGATTGAGCATAGTTTCCAAGTTGGTGATCAAGTCTGGCTGTATATCAACAAAGACAGAATGCAAGGTGAAGGTAAGAAGCTGAAGCTGATAAGATATGGACCTTTCAAGATACTTGAGAAAATCAGTGAGAATGCTTTTTGCCTTGACTTGCCAGCTTACATGCACATCTATTCAGTAGTTAATGCAGAAAGCTTGAGACTGTTTGAACCATCATTGATTGAAGATCCCTGCCTTCTATTGATGATCTGTTGCCTGAATATCTCAATGAATTGCAGGAAGACACAGTTCTGGACAGGAAGGTGAGAACTACGCGCAGAGGGGATGTTGAATACCTCAGGATTGGGCTCAAAGGTTCAAACCAAGCAGTGCAATATGGATAGAATTTGGGCAAGCAAGAAATCTATATCCTCACTTGATTTATGCTTAAAAATTGACTTTTGGTGGTCCAGAAGCTTTTTCACTGGGAAGGTCGTGATCCAAATTGGATCCTAGAACACTCTCTACATTTTCATGAACTCTTTAAAAATTATGCCAAGGATTAAAATTCTTATAAAGATCGAGCTTATCGGATATACCCTCGTAACAGTTGCAATTTGTGATAAGCAACGAGAAACGAGGACCATCGGTCAAGCACGCAGATCGTCGACCCATGGTAACGCGCGCTATCACAAATTAGCAAATCCATAGGCCATTTCGAGAAACGGGGGTAGTTTCTGATATGCAATTCGAGACAAGTCACTAATCGCATATTGCAAGGCAAACCCCTCAAAGAAGGAAAGGTCGCAAGCACTCGAACCCGAAAAATTATAAAATGCAACGGATATCATTCTGATTCCGTGGAAGCAAGATTCCACAAAACCGACAAAATATCGGAGGGGCTTCGAGTAGTAAGCGGTTTCAACCGAGTTCCGGGCGATGCCATACAGCGAGTCCACACATCCGGCGGAAGAGAGAGAAAACCATTCACATCAGATGGGTAAACATCATGCTACTTAGCCGCTCGATATGAACGATGACAGTAGGATCTGGGGCCCCCAGATCAACGGCAAAGACGCATTCCGATGGATGACCAGATTTGTTGAGGTTAACAGGCAGAGTTGTATAGGATTTGAAGTCCGATATGGACGATGCATTGGCAAAAGGTCGTGCTTCACGGGCATTCTTGGAGTTAACGAAATAAATGGTCGTTTCAAACATGTCCAAAAGAACTGACACTCATATGTTATTAAACAGGTGGCCACCTCCCTGTGAGGCGTTATATAGTGACTGATTACGTAGGATAGAGGGATTCAAATGGACAAAGGTAGGGGAACCAAAAAGTCGAGAAGCGGAAACGAATAGTCAGGAAGCAGATTGCCTTAAAAGCCACAAGCTAACAGAGAAAGCAGCAAGCAAGTTAGAAAGCAAAGAGAAGGAGTCGAGCTGACCTACAGAAGTAAAGGCAGCATCAAGCCCGAGTTAAGACAGAGACAGAGAGAGTCAGAGAGTCTGTGTACTCTAGAGAAGGCTTGAGAGGTTCAAGCATACTCGTCTGTAATTCCTATCATGTATGAGTCTCAGATTGGGCTCATACTACTGTGACCAATAGAGATCGAGAGTCAGGAAAGAGAGTCTGTGTACTCTAGAGACTTGGGGGATCCAAGTACAGTCTTATTGATTTGTATCTACTAAGTCAGACTCAAATTGAGCTCACCGTTGTAAAAACTCTACTTTGAAAACATAATAAAAGAGGCCACCACTGAAGGTTGGACCGCGAGACGTAGCCCAGGAGTATTGGGTGAACTCCTCATTAAACTTATTGTGTTTATATGTTTGCCTGTTATGTTTTCTTTAACTGCTTCATTACCTGTGTATTTCGCAATCTTATCGATCCATTGCATAAAATACAATAGGCATATCCATGCACATGAGTCTGTAATACCTTATTAATTGTCTTGGATCAATCCTAGATCACCTGCTCACTAACTTGCTCTGACCAACACTTAGCCAAAATAGGCCTCAATTATCCTCCTATTTCCTTGTGTAATCCTTGAGGAAATTAGCCACTAAAAAAAAAGGAGAATTCCTTATTTCCTTGCACAAATCATGAAGGAATTGATCACCTGTTGTGATGCAAAACCTATACACTTAACTAGTATATAATTGACAATTACAATGTGTCTTTTCCTCCACTCAACTTAGGAAATTTGAATTCCATGCGTGACTAGGAGTATTTTTAGTAAATTTATTAGTTAACTCAGAGATCAGTTAGTTAACAACTGTTATAACTACTCAACTGAACTCCTACTGACTCTACTAATGACTAGAGCTCAGACAAATGTGTTTAACTAACAATAACTCCACCAAATTACTAGATTTTAGCAATCAACCCATGCACAACTCTACTTCTAGCCTACAAACTTGAATTTACTAATTTAACTAGGAGACAAGGTCATGTCACTGTTGCTAACTACAACTCAAGACATCTTGCTGATGTGGAAAATCGAATTTCTCCATTTGACTAAGGCACAAGTTAAATGAAGCTTTTTCCTGGTATAATTTCAACAAGCCAAGTGAGTGTCGTACAATCTTCGTGGTAGTTTGTTGACTATTTGCAGACATGGAAAGGAGGGCATGCAACAACTATAATCCATCCCCTAAGATCGTGGAGTTCTAGTTACAACATAAGATGTTTTGTCCCAAAACTACTCATAATGTGCACGGGCTTCAAATGTAGACATCATATAATTGATTAAACAACAAATCTATATAGGTGATTACTAAAAAGTGTTCTTTGGTTCTATTAGGTTATTTCCTAGCTTGAGGAATTTGTCCATAATATTGTGTGGTCATCACTCACAGTAGCTTCGTTTTACCTATATTTCGAAGGAATAAGTTTGTTGTCGAATTGTCTAGTCATGTGAGCAACTTAAAGCAAAACATGGTGTGGAAAACAGTGATATAATTTATTAAACAACAAAATTTATGCAATCATGATTTCCAACACGTGTTCCATTAGGTTTTATCAAGTTAAAAGTATCTAATCATAAGCATGTGTTTTTAGTAGTGGAAAGCAAGGATTCCATAGATGAAGAAATTTTCAATAGCGAGGTGATTTTCCCGTGAAATATAGCAAAAAAAAAATCTTGCTGTTCAATATTTTTTCATTAAAATATCAAAACAAGTCTTATAGCTTTAAAAAAATGTCAAATTTGAGGGGTGCTTCTGATTTGAAATTTATGCCCAAAAAAAATTCTTAACAGTCAACATTTTTTGTTATAATGATCAAAAGGGACCCTATAGTTGTAAAAACAGTCAAATTTAATGGGTGTTTCAGATTTGAAATTCCTACCCTATTAGTAGGAGCTTCTATCTAGGTCTATTATTGAGTTGACTAATCATGTGAGAAATGGAAAACATGGCTAAAGATGCCATGAGTATTGATTTATACGTAGTTGGCAAGTTCTTTGAATGGCTTACCATCTCTAGAAATAGGCCTAGAATTGAATGTTCCCATAACATTTTTTTCATTTTCCAAACGTATTTTACGATGAACAAAATTTTAAAATTTCAACAAGGTAAAAAAAACAATCATCATTAAAATTCGGGTGAGAATATATATGTACAATTGGAGTGCAGATATCTAAATTAATGGTCATTAAAATTTGGTTGTGAAAAGGTATGTGCAATTGGATTGATTCAATATAAAATAATTATGACTTAGCCTAGGTATTAATATCTCTCACTTATGTCAATAAGTTTGCATAACAAATCCAATTGAATCATTTTCCTTTCCTTTTCATGCATCCCAACTAGCATCCAAACTCGTTAGAAATCAGATGCCCACAATTCCACACCATCTATCTTATGACTTAATTGATTACCTACGTCATGTGAGAGGGGTACTTAATTACCTATGTCATGCAAGAGGAGGACTCAATTGACAACAAATAATAGACAAGTTGAGGGAAAGGAAGGTATGGTAGTGGTTGGGAAATTAGTCCAAAATATTTTTGTTGAAAGGTGCAGGCCTGCAGTGAATTAATTTGATTGCCATTAGTTCACCATGAATACAGCAAGCAACAACTAGTTGTTCACCTCACACAGAAAATAGTTTTCAAATTATTTTATGAGGGGCCTATTCTTAATGGGCTTAATATATGTCTTGAATTACAAGGCATGTGTTACAATGAGGCTCGTGGGCCCTTTTATCATCAATAAATAATGGAAAACCCTAAACATCCAAAAAGCTAAACCTATGAGATGAAGAGCCAAACATTTGTGGGCCCCATTGGCTAGTTGGAACGTCAACTACCAAGGGTCATAACTTTGGCATATAATCTCTATTTTGCATGTATGATACCTCATTATAAATATCTATTTGAGGAAAACGAATTTCGACTATGGAATTTCAAGACCCGAAAAATTATCAAAAATAGAGACTGTCGAAATAGGAAGTTGTGTTGGAAATTATGAAACTGAAAGGAAACAATTTTGGGGGTCCAAGTGGAATAGGCAGGTAGCCACGAATATCCAGTTGGATCAATCCTTCCCCCTTAGGAATTAATGGTCCCCATTGCGTTGAGTGCCTCCATGAGATGGGGAAACTTTTATTGAATTTGGTCCTTGGTGAGCCACTTGCCTTGGTGTAGGAGCTGGACAGCTTTGGCAACCCGATACATCTAGATTCTCTATTAGAGAATGTTTTTAATTTTCATGTCTATGATCCGATCAATTATGGCTAGCTTGATGCAATCTAGATTGAGATATGTTGGTGTTAGTTTCTCAAAAATGTTTGATGTGTCCAATAATGGTGGAAAGTATCTCCAAAGGCATTCCACATTGAATATAGGGTGTAGGCCAAGGAATGGAGGGATACTTAGCTTAGAAGCATTATCATCCACAGCCTTGGTGATGTTGTAACGCCCGTGGAGAAGTGGTCAAAGCTTCTAATGGGCTCCAGCAAGGTGTTCCTTTTGTAGAAGCAACCATAACTTGTGGCCCACTTGAAACTTATGTGGCATCGATGTTGATCATAATGTTTTTTCTACTTGGCATTGGATTTATCTAGGATCTCATGGATCTACTGGCGGAGCTGTTGGATGTGTTCAATGAACCTGATGGATTTATTAGCCTTGGACTATACATGTGCAAACTCTACCTGTGTATTCGCAAAAGGCACGACAACATCAATCGGGCATAATGGTTGAAATCTGAAGCCCACTTGAAAGGGGATGTGGTCAATCAAGCTATGGAGAGATCTATTATATCTTTGTTGCACATCGGGAAGAATCTCAGCCCATGTTTCTGGATGCTTGCAGTTGTGCATGTGCAGTATGTGCATTATCATCATATTGGCAACCTTTGTTTGACCATCAGTGTGGGGATGGAATGCAGTCGACTTGGTGATCTTTGGGTCCAACAACTCTTAGAGGCTCAACCAAAATGTGCTTAGGAACCTACTATCTCAATCTGATATAATGGTTTGCAAGATCCCAAAATGTACCCATACTCATTCGAAGAAGAGTTTGGCAGTGTCTTCTGCAGTGATACTCTTCTTGTAAGCAACCAATATAGCCATCTTAGAAAATCTATCAATGACCACAAATACACAGTCATTACCATGCTTGGTAGAAGGAAGGCCAAGCATATAATCCATGGATATGGATTCCCAAGGTTAGCTAGGAGTAGGTAGAGGAGTGTACATGCCTTGCTTCTTAATGGTTGGCTTGGTGATGGCATAGGCAATGTAGGATCTGATATATTTTCCAACATCCTATCAAACTTTCGGCCTATAAAAATATTTATGCAATATCACCACTATTTTTTTGAGACCAAAATTCCATGGATCCCAACTATAGTGTGGCTCCCAAATCATCTTGGCACGCTTGCTTGAAGGAGCATAAAGGTGCCCTAGGTAGCATAATAGTGCATCCTAGAGGTGGAAGTCTAGTACTTCCTTGACATCCATCAACATCTTGTATAGTTTTATGCCCAAAGAAATAATAACCTTCTAGGTTCTAGACTCATACACAGCATTATGCTTCCACAAGTATGGTTGGCCTAATAATACATCACAAACTTCAAGAGGAGCAACATCACACACTACCCCATCTGTGAAGGGCTTGATGTTATAGGGAAGGCGTCACTATTGTGTAACGCGGAGATCTCATCCTTGGTGGAGACACTCGATGGTGTATGGCTACATGAGTGGTTTAGTTATTAGGCCCAAACTATTAATGACCTCTGTTGAGATGATGTTGTTTTAGATCCCATTGTTGACAATGAACTGCAATATAGAACCCTTCACCCACATCTGTGAGTGGAAGAGATGCTCCCCCTCCTCTAGACCTTTGCACTCAATATTATAGACCTTGGTAGTGGCAATGGTGGCACTGAGTTCTGCAACAATAATATACTTCCCATTTTCATTCCCCTCATCCAATTATAGCTCAGAGTTGGAGCATGCATTTGAATCTAAAGCTTTTAGCTTAGCCATCAGTAACTGCTTGGTGCGACACTCATTTGTGTTGTGGGTAGCGCTCTTGTGGAACTCACACCATTTTCTTGTGTCCTTCTTCATCTTTGTGGTTCTATTCTTTGATTTTAGCTTTGATGGATTATCCTAAGACACCCCACCTTGGCTCTATCCTTTATTCTATAGTTTGGAGTTTCCTTTCCCTTGCTTCGAGTTTGCATATCCAAATTCTCCTTTCTTCTATTTAAATTTATGCTTGATCTTGACAGCATGTCAGTACACGACACCAAGCGAGGATATGTCTAGGAATTTTATTTCTACCTGGATGTATTTGTGTAGAAAACCACGGTACTTGAGTACCAGATGTCATTTAGAATCCTTGATACCCAACTTCATGCAAAGGGTATGAAAAATATTTGTGAACTCTAGCACATCTTGGTCCCTTTCCTAGCATAGTGTGATCCATTTATGTACTTATCTTCATATCTCCAAAAAGGGTAATATTGTTCCTTGACAGCATCTCGAAAATAATTCCAAGAAGGTGTGGCTGAAAATAGTGAGGTTTCCTCCTCATCCCTCTACTCACAGTAATTTTCCCACCAATCCTTGACGTGCAAAAGTAATATTTTTTCCTATCGAAAAAATTATGGACCGACAAATATCCTTCCAGCAGATTTAACCATCTATCTAGGGAATCATTGCCTATATGGCCTTTAAATATAGAAATTCCAAAGTTAAATTGTACCTCAAAGTGGGCAGCACCTTCGAAGTGACTAATGGATGAAAATGCTTCACCTATTGATACCCGCCGAAGTATTTGGGAAAATTTATCCATCATCTCATTCCTTTATCACTCAAGGGCCTCTTTGAGAAACATTTTGAAAGGATCTCCTACTCCCTCATCTTTCTTTTCTTCTGCTATGGGAGGTTGTTGGGGTCGTCGAGATTACTCTTGCAAGGGTTCAACTAGTTCAAGTCCCAACTCCTTATACTCCAACGTCGTCGGGGACATGCACAAAAAAACAGAGAAAGAGAAAACCACTTTGAGACCACTGATCCAGATTTATGAAGGAATGAAATGAAATACAAATTTAAACAAGAGCACAAAGGTACAGTGAAACAAAACTTTCAATTAATAAATATCAAGTGTTGAAAATTGTTTACATGCATAAGAGAATCAAACTAGCTCAAGCAATGGTATCTTATCATTGAAAGAGATGTGACGGCTAAATGCCTTTTGAACTATGTTACATTGAGGCTCACAAATCCTGTTTTCATCAAGAAACAATGGAAAACCCTAAACATCCAAAAACCTAGCCCTAGGAGATGGAGCACTAAAAGCTTGTGGGCCCCATTGGGGCTAGTTGGAACGTCAACTTCCCGAGGTCATAACTTTGGCATATGATCTCAGTTTGGTGCATATGATACCTCGTTAGAAATATCTATCTGAGGACAACATATTTTTACTGCAAACCCCTATAAAAGTAAAGAGTATTCCCTTCCAAAAAAAAAATCATTTAGGGCCTCAAAATGGCTCCGGAAGTTTAGGACTTGAAAAACTACCAAAAATAGAAACTGTCGAAATAGGAATTTGTGTTGGAAATTAGGAAACTAAAAGGAAATAATGTTTTGGGTCCAAGTGGAATAAGTGGATGGCCACCAATATCCACCTGGATCACCACTTCAAGGTTGTGGGCCTCTAGGGTCCACATAGCCTGCCACAACATTCTTCCATTAGAAAATCATGGTCCAACACGTGGCTTATTTTTACATGTCATCTTCCACATTTCTCTACTAACACATGCCATGTGTTACTCACCATTAAACAGTTGGCCATCCAAAAATGCTAAAACACTTATGTCCACTACCACATCACCTACTCCACCTTGCATGCCATGTCACTACTCTATCACCTACCATGTCACTACTCTATCACCTGCCATGCCACTACTTTGTCAACCATCTTGTAGGAAAATCTTTAGCTATTAGATATCAAGGAAATCTAAAAATGTTGTGTTAAAAACTTTGTATATTCAATTGATGGTTTGAGGGGTTGATGGCGCTTTTATCCCTTAAGTATTAATACTTAGAACTCTATGACCAGGAGCTTGTCATATCAAGTATTGGGAAAAACAATTGACATTTATGTAATTGCACATCCATTTTTCTAGGGATCTAATAACTCTTAGCCCTTGGATGATCTACCTTAGCAGTTTATGGTAGGAGGCATAACTAGGAGCCAATCTTATAAGGTATCGTGAAAATGTGTTAAAACTTACACATTGAAAAACATTTGATATGACAATGTTCCAAGGGTGATTAGCACTTGGGCGCATATCCTTAGGTGCCTTATGACTCAGAGCTTGACTAGGTGCTTAAAAATATAATATATCAAGAAATTTATTAACATTTCCATTGAAGTACCATGTGATGGCCAAGCAATTGATAGGCAAACCAACTCTTAACAGCAATGCGTCCATTCGTTAACTAATGATGGGTTGGCTCCACTAGTGTTAAGCCTTTATAAGCCCCATGTTAACCCTAAAACCCCTTATTAATCCATATATATTTAGTTATTAATTTTTATTGTTATATTGTTATGTAGGCTAGAACCCCTCATGGTCCCATTTTAACTGTACACCTTGTCTCCTATATACATAAGGAGACCTAGTCTTAGCATCATCAAAGATTGTCTTGTACATTGTATTCATTTAAAAAGTAGGTTTCCCCCACAAAAAGGACTATAATTATTTGTTCCTTATAGTTTTTAAGGCACGAGGTTCATAACATTTGGTATTAGAGCTCATGATCCTAGAGTTTTGTTGCTTCAAACAAACCATCATGGAATTTTTGCTATAAAACAAATTCATGGAGGTTTTGGATGGTGAAACTTGGGGAATATTGAGTAATATTGGTTAATATATGGTTCAAATTTAATATCTCGTTTCACTATAGTTTCATATATATGCTCCAAGGAAATTATGGTTCTTGAATACTCCTAAAATTAATCTCAAACATGTCATTTTAAAATTTTCACTATAACTTTTCTTTTAGGATTTCCCAGACTATGAAACTTGGATTACATTGATGAATAATATCAATGAACATATGGTTCAAATTTCAAATCTTGGTTTGCTATGATTTTGCATATATGCTCTAAGGAAATATGAGTTCTTGAATGTTGTTGAAATCAATTTCAAATATATCAGTTTGGAATTTTCACAATAACTTATTTCTATGAGGTTCCAGATAGTGTAACTTAGATCATATTAAGGAGAAATTCCAAGGAACATCTACTTCAACTTTAGAATTTGGTTCATTATATTTTCAAATTTATACCCTATGGAAGTTAAGGTTTGAGACCAATCCTAAAATAAATTTTAAACACATCGGCTTGGTATATTTTCTATATCTTCTTTTTTGGGACATTGCAGACCATGAAATCTTTAGTTATCTTTGGAATCATGACATGTTATACAAGTTTTCACATGGGAAGAGGCCAAAAATCAACACGTCTTGGAAAAGTTGTTACAACTTTCACTTGGCACATCAAATTTTGGTGACACTTATAGAATTGCACAAAAGACATATCAGAGTATTACAGACAAAAGTCTCATATCCTAAAGGACTCAAATCATAGATATATTAAGAAAAACTTCAGTCATTCAAATATTCTCCAATTTAAGGTTTTAAAGGTACATAACTTGCAAGTGGCCTAACTGCTAATTAGAGGATCCCATTTTTTTGGGAAATTGAAAGTTGTGATCAAGAGGAATACTATTATTATTTTCCATCATGCCTCCAAAGAAAGCTACTGCACCAATTAAATCTATTGAAAGTTCATCCTTGACTCATGCAAAAAGTGAATACTTATAATTTATGTTTTCTCAATTAGAGAAGAAAGTTAATTAAATAGATGGTAGCATGTTGAAAAAGGTGGATTTGGTAAGTACTCAAGAAAAACTTAGAAGAGAAAAGGAAAAGAATATGGATGAAAATAAGGAATAGAAAATAATATGAATGAAAATAAAGAAGAAATAAAAAATAAGATGAATGAAATAAGGAAGGAATAGAGAAAATATGAATGAAAATAAGGAAGAAATACAAAAATCCATGAATTCCATGGAATATATTCTCTTGGGGAAACTTCCTAAAATGGATATTAAGATCCAAGGAAATAATGAAAATAAAGAGAACAATTCTGCTAAAACTCAATCACCTATGCGAAATATTTTATCACAATTGGAGAGCACAAGTATTGAATTATCAAACCATAATCTTTATTTTCAATCCAAGATCCACATCATCATGGCATCAAGTCAACACCAAGGAGTTGATTTTTCCAGTACAATAGATACAAGTGCTTATTTTTGAAACTTGATAATTACTTCCAATGGTGTAGATAATTATTTTCTATTTCAATATATCATTAACCAATTATACGTTCATAAATTCCACCATTGAAACATTAGATCAATAGAGATCACAATGCACAAAGAGACAATAATATTTTACCCTAGGAAAACCCATAATGAGGGGGAACCCAATCAACCTTTTGCTTAGATAATCAATGCAATAAATTATACATCAAAGTCAACTAACCAGCAAGATGACCATTCACCAAGATCTAATTTGTACTTCCAAGATCCAAGACAATGTACCCTTCAATTTTTTCCACAAAAGGTTTGCAATGAGATATGTCACAGGTCTTCATGAGAGTCAAATTTCATCCTTTGTCTCAGCATCAGAACTCGGATAATGACACAGAATTTTTGCCTCAAATTTTCACACTATACCACAGAAGTATACCACAAAATCAAGGCCGAAGTTCATCCTGCAATTCTACCTCAGACTTCACACTATGCCACAGAATACATGCCATAGAGAAACATATATAACTTGGCCTCCTTTGATCACTAGAGCGAGGGAAAATGAAGTGAGTTTCTTCCTCGTTTTCTCATCCTTTTATTCCTTACCTTCCTTCACTTAGAATAGAAATAGATAAGTTGATATGAAGTGTGTCCTTGGATGATAGTGAACAGGATTATTTATAGCCTTCCAATCATACGAATGGGTGTGGCTCATGGGCATACCGATATGACTCTTGGAGGGCCAACTTAGTCACTTGTGGAGGCAAATACAAATTTCAAATTTCATTTTTTCCCGCTTTGGTAAGGTCATGAAGAACATGCCTTACAAAATTTATTTTGAATAAAAACAAATAAATAATTTCTTTTTCTTAAAAGCATGAAGAACATGCTTCAAACTAATTTTTTCTTTTACAAATATAATTTATATTTTCATCATTACAAGTACAAATGATACATTATGAAGACCAGCCGTAGCTACAAAAGTCAACACTCCCTCTTAGCTAGGGAGGTATTCATAATAAATATCCAGATGCTCTTTGTATACATGATCCCCCTAAGGAAAGGTACAACTCATTGATAGCCACTAGAGAAATTTTGAGGTAAAAAAAGGGCCTCAAAACAAAAATGTACAAACAAAATCAAATTTATAAGAACCAACAGGATTCAAGATGATGATTTCAACCATGGGAGGTGATTCAATATTTTTGGAGTGAAAAAGTAACAGGACAAAATAACTAAAAAAAACAAAAAAACTATTTTTTCAACTCGTATTTTAAACCTATTTCCCCACAGTTTTACTCAAATTTCGAGTGGGAGAACTTGTTGGATGTGGAAATTAATTCCTCGTCCAAGGATTACTCATGTCACATACTTTCAATAGAACCTACTACACGAAAAATCATAAATACATGGAAAATATTATTGTGATAATGCTTTTTCATGTATTTTTCATTTTTCATGTAGAGGGTCCATCAAAAGTATGCAACATGGGTACAACTTGGATGAGGAATTAAATTATGCATCCAACTAGTGCTCCATATCAACATTGAGTAAATTTGTGGGGAGATAATTTGAAAATACAAAGTGAAAAAAAATAGTTTTTCTTTTTTCCCTCCAAAATTTGATGAGTTAATCCAAACTTATTTTATTATTTCCGCTACCATTTTATGATGTTCTTTAGGTGGCCCATTTTAAACCTCAAAATTTCTCTAATAATCATCATCTAGGTCAACCCTTGGCCTACATAAGCATCATCATCAATATGTACATTAACCCATATTAGATCTCCTAACCAATAGTACTCACTCAACTAATCACCATGATCCAATGGGCACCTCGCCTCATGGTACTCCAACTAGTTCAGGATTTCCATTACATACAGCCAAAAACGTAGGGAAACTCATGTCCCAAATCCAAAGGCCTCACTCTAGGTCATGATGCTGAAAAGGCACCCACTCCATTGAGTGTCCAAGCCATTCTCTCTAGAATGTTCGTCCCTCATACTATCTCACCAAGGCACCCACTCTATTTACTGTTTGGGCCTCAAGGACCATTCTCTCTAGAATGTTCATCCCTCATGCTATCTCACTAAAAATATGGGTCATGCTCCTGTTATCACTAACAGTCTGAGCCATGCCCTTATTGTCGACTCATCAAAATTTATATGGGTCATGCTCCTATTTTCACCAACAGTCAAATCCATGCCCCTGTATATGTCACATTAATGCTCCCTCTCACTGATAGAGGGGTTCTCCATAAGTCCAAGATTGTATCTAAAGTATACAAACTTCGGTCGAGACAAAGGATTTGTGAGAATGTCAGCTTTTTTATCATCAGTGGGAATATATTAGAGCCTCACTGCTCCCTTCTGCACCAGAAGTGGTACTTAACATCAATATGTTTCGTCTTATCATGAAACATTGTATTTTTAGCTTCACATAGCTTTGATTGTCACAGAGAAACACAGTCGTTTCCAGCATCTAATCAAATAATCTAGAGAGTAGATTACAAATCCATATTCACTCACAACATGCCAAACAGGATGAAATATACTCTGCTTCTGCAATATTGAGTGCGACAATGTTTTCTTCGTGCTCATCTAGGATATCATCAAAGAGCCCAAACTAAAGCATACACTAGATGCAATCTTCCTATCATTTGTACTCCCTACCTAATCAGAATTTTTATATCCCTGGAATTGTATCTTACCACTTGAATCTTTCAAACAGTAGTAAAGAATACCATCAAATACCTCAATATATGCTTTGTTGCAATCCAATGCTCATGTCTTGTTTTCATCTAGAACTAACTGAAGGTATTGAATGAAAATAAAATGTTTGTCCTATTATTCACCAAATGCATCAATGATCCAATCAACTTTTGATATATGGATGGATCTACCAAATCAAACTTAGAATCCCTTAGCTTTCTCAAATTCGTTAACATAGGAGGTTCCATAGACGTGCATTTCATCATTCCAAATTTCGGAAGGATCTTGATGACATACTTTTCTTGCCCAAGAAGGATTTCACTAGGCTTCTACAACACTTCCAATCCCAAATAGTAATGCATCAATCCAATATGCTTGATGTCAAATTCAGAGGTCAACACCCTTTTACACTAAACAGTAATATACTCTACACCTATGAAGACCAAGTCATCAACATATAGTATCACCATCATTGGCTCACCTTTCACAATCTTTATATAAAGATTTAGATCAATAGTGCTCTTAGAGAAACCAAGTCTCATCAAATATCCACTAATTCTAGAATATGAAGCTCTATGATCCTGCTTCAAACCTGTTGTTGCTACAACAAACACCCTCCAAAATTTTGTCTACACTTGAATTTTGGAGCCTAATTATGATTCTATGTTTTGTCACCTCAAGTTATTTGTTGTCACTTCATGATCAGTTAATGTTTGATGATATTCTAACTATCAAACTCACTTTCTTACACATGTGTATCCTTTTGATACATTCTCAAGTGCACCCTCTTCTTGCAAGCTCAGCGATCAATGTTTACCCTTGAAGAGAGGCATTACACAATCCTTAAGAGTAGTCATTGTGCAATCTATGAGAGTCGTTCTTGCATAGTCCCTAGATAAAGTGGCTACGTAGTTCCAAGTAACTTTGACTGCGCAACTCCCGATGATAGTAATTGCACAACCCTTTTTAACAGTGACTACATAGCTCATGAAGACATTGACTGTGCAATTTTTGTTGACATTCAGTTCGCAATATTAGTTGATAGAGAGCATGCAATCCTATGAGTCAGTCATTTTCTCGCTCTTAGTTACAATTGTATTATCATTCCAATGAGTTTCCTCGATTGTTTCTTTTACTTGATTTTGATTTCGTAAGTGTTTCTTTCAATTTCCTAACTATTGTTTATGCTTCATTTCACTTTAACATCGCACTAGCATGTGTTTCTTTCACTATTTCTATCTTTTACAAGTGCAGTTTTCACTTTTTGTTATTGCTACAAGTGTCACCTTTGATTCTTTTCACTCCTACATGTTTCGCATCTTAGTGCACCATTAGATTCAGTGCTAGCACACTCTTCTACATTAGTTGTTCATATATATCACAAGAATATGTGTTAGACATTCCGCCATAGCTTAGCGCACTTTCTGGTTGAAGTTGACACTCATGTCGTAACTTGTATTCCAAGTGTCACAAAGTGACATTTAAATTGACACACTTAGAAATAGGTGTCGCTTTATTGTCACATCTAGGTGTGAGGTCATCATTTCAGGGCTTGTTTGTTCTCTTTTGTCTCACTCATCCTACACCTAGCCATTTTAGGAGCTTTCATTATCTTTGCTACTTGCTCAATATTGGACTAATATTTCTACTCCTTGGAACTATGCATTGCATAGTCTTATCTCACAATGAAGCACCCTTGCTTCATAGAACTACAAATTGTGCAGTCACTGCCTCCAAGGATTGTGCATTGTGCAATAACAATGCACAGTCTCTGCCTCATGTCCCTCAAATCTACACAATTATCTCTCCTAGTGAATCTTCCACTATACACTACGCAATCTAAGTCAACATTCAGGCCTCACTATCCCCTTGACCTATGCCACAACGAAATTACTCATCTTAGTATTCTTTGAACTATGCATTGTGCAATCATAGTGAGCAAGCCTACGACACTGCATCATTGTCTCCCTCAACTGCATAGTTCTGTCTCCCAGACCCTCAGCCACTACACATTACACAATCAGAGTGATCAAGCCTTTCTCACTATCTCATTGAGTTTCTTAATTACGCATTCCTTTGTCTCTTGCCTTCCAGAACTGCACATTATGTAATCACAGTGAGGAAGCATGCTCCCTTGCCTAATTGATTCCTTCAACTATGTAGTTTTGCTTCCATGTCCCTTAGTTACTGTGAACTACATGATCACATTGACTAGACCCTCACTACTACCTCCTACTCCTGCGCACTGCACAATTCCTAAGCCTCCTCCTTAATCTTGCACTCTGTCCCAACTCAATTAGCATGCAACATGAAAAATAATAGAAAAGGATATTTTGGGACTAATGTCATCTTGTCATGAGTGAATCCTATTTGAAAGTACTAATATCTTGACATAATAGGATTATGCTCAAGGAGGATGCCTAGAATATCATGGAGGAAGACACTTGTGAAGATGAAACCATGAAGGGACTATCAAGCAAGAAGATGAAGGGACACTAGATCATGACGGAAGATTGAAGGTCAAAATCATAAGGAAGACTCCATATCATCTAAGCTATGGGAGGATAAAGATGAAACACATGAAATACTTACCATGAAGATGCAAGGGAGGTAATCAATAAGAGGCTACAAGAGAAAACTTGCATAGAAGAAGCATCAGAACAACCATCATGAAGACATGAAGGAATTCTCGAGCATGACAAAATGGTGGTATATCGTGTTGACTCGAAAGGTCCCACTTATCCAAATACTTTAGAGGATGAATATGAAGAAAAACTAAATATCCATGATGAATAAGATACAAATATGGCAGGTAGGAGAAAGGCTTGGCAATGACACATCACAATAAAGTTCCATGTCATCATTGCCAAGTCATGGCATCTCCAAGTGTCATCGCAAGAGTCTCATGTGCGAATATATTTTTCCACATCATTTGTGGATGTAATTATTTTACTATCAAAAATAAGAAAATGTAAAATATTTGGAAGACCAAGGGTCCCACATGGAATGTGAAAAGTCACAAGAATTTCTAGAGTCATTAGAAGCCCAAAGGTCATGTAAGAATTTGAAAGTTCATTGTAGAAGCTCAAGAGTCATGATGGAGGTCAAGAGTCACATGGGAGGTGGAGATTCACCTCATTTTTTAGAAATAAACCCTCATAACTCAAGCAAAGGCCTTAGGACTTGGAACTTTTCACCTTGGCTTCTCTACCTTGGCATAGGAGAGAATATATTTCTTTGGATTGGGATTAGTGTGGCTGCATTATACTCGTATATCTTCGCACTTTCACATGATATATGATCTATTAGAGCCATTTCAATTTCATGCATATGTCATAAATTATTATGAGACTATTCTTTCATTGTTTGTGGTGTATGTTTATGTTAACACATACTAATGAAAATGAACTATTTTGTTGTCTTTGTTATGTTCTTGTTGAATGTGCGATGTTACTTTCTTTCATGATCATTGTGAATTTGTGAACTACTTTGTAGGTTAACTAATGATCCTCTTAATATCATGAGTGTCTCTTTTAGGAGGGTACTATTAATTTTCTTCTAGAGACTCACTCTCTCTTTTCCCTTCCATGAAAGTAACATATATGCATTGAAATTGTATTCCCCACAGTGTCAGCTTACTTGCTTGTTTCAAATATCATTTGTATAATCTCTTATGTTGATAATTATAGCCAAGGAAAATTCCTAAAGATAATGGAAACAAGTCATATTTTCGATTGGGGATTCTACTCAAAATGGTGTGAGGTATAATTGGGACTTCATATCATGGAGACCCCCTTGGTTGACAGATTTTTAATCTCTTATCTTGAATGGATCATTCCCGAATCATAATCCCAAGATTTTTTTTCTAATATATAAAATCTTACACTCCCCATGGAACTTCTTTTCAACTTGTCTCAACTAAAGTTTCATGGCAAGGGTGGAATACCCGTAGCTCAGCATACATATCATTTCATAAGTTTTTTTTATCTCAATGAAGTGATTTTTGAACATGTTACTTGTAAATTTTTCACCCTCGCACTTGAAGGTCGACTTAGGTTATGGTGTCATACATTACCATCTACTTCCATTCATCCATTTGAACAACTCTTCAAGGAGCTTCATCAAGCTTTTGACCAGTATGATTACCGAGATGTTTATAAAAGAATTAACCAACTTAGGATGAAAACTAATGAATCAATAGAGGATTTTTTTAATAGATTTGTTCACCTATGTTATGATTTTCCTTAACAAGATATAGATTGCAATTTATTTAGAGAAAATTTTAAGCATTTAGCTCAAATATCCTTGAAACAATTTGAATCTAAATCTTCAGGTTATTGCGTTATTCCAACTTTCATTAATCGTGACACATCTCTAGTCTCTGAGGAGGAACCTACCACTCCTTTTATTCCCTCTCCTCTTCCTTTCAATGTTATCATTGGGAAATTTTTAAATCAGATTGTTGATCCATTTATTCTACATATATTCCCTTACCATGACTGAGATCTCATCCAAGAAAACTTTGAATGCAAGGTGAAAACCGGTCCCTTGATTCCTTCAGATGACATTGATATGAATAATTCAAGTCATGAATTTGATCTAATTGAAAGTATTACTTCAAGGGATACCTGTAATCCTCTATCATCTATATCTCATCATAAATTGTATCTTGGTTCCCTTGATCAATCTCCCCCACAATCCAATTCTTCAGATAATGTTGATTTTCAAGTTCTTGGTCCAAATTGTGATCAGGTACAAGGTGATCACATTCCATAGGTAGGAGGATAGGAGTGTGAAGATGATCTTAATATCTCTCTTTAAAAATCCTCCATGCCAAGTTGATGCTCATTCATTCTTGTCTAATTAGAATCTAGTGATCTTAGCAGTCAATCAAAAGAAATCATTATGTTTAATCAATCAAAAACCCTCGAGAAACCATCATTCTGATGACCATGTTAGCACCCAGGTTGTTCCCTTTGACTCCCAAGGGAATACGGCCAGGGTAACCACTAACCAATCTTTGGATTACAGCTTCTAGCCCAACTGTAATCAGAGAGGGCTCTCTCTTTAAGGTTTGTCTCTGTTCTGTGGAGATTTTAGGCTAGTTATGAATTGAGAGTTTTGGTTTATGTTTGGGTTGGAAGGATGTCTTTCTGTACCTAAAGTGGAAATCTGCAGATAATGTTAGTTCATTGGGAAATGGAGTCTGTGGCTACTGGTTGTTGAAGTCTTGAGTTTGAGCAGCTGGAGTTACAGGGCCATTTAAATACTTCATGAAACAAACTTGAAATTATGATGGTGAAATGTAAACAACCAGTGAAAAGCAATTAAGAATTTTCCACTAAGCTGGGGTGTGAGAAAGAGATATATTCCTCAGGAGCAAAACTTGAATTCCTGAAACAATAATCACTGTGAAAGATATAGCATGAAAGGGTAGCAATTAAGAATTACATCTTTATTACTATAACTGAAGAAAAACACTTATAATAGCTTAGATTGAGTTCAGGGTAATCTGTGATTAAGTCCTGGAACTATTATTTTTCCTTGCCATTAACTGTAAAGCACAGATAGCATGAAAGAGATATGAATGATAACAAAACACATAACAAAGAGTAAACACATAACAAAGAGTTGTAAGGAAAACTTATTGTGCCATGAAATACGCAGGAATCCTGTAACTTTCAGCTAAAAACCACAATGCATCAAAACAACACAGGGCTTTGGAAATTCCACTGCCTTTGTATTACTTCTCTGAGAATTTATAGTAAAAGAACTATAGAAAAGATATAATAACATCCAACCCCTGCAAACTCATGCGAGGGGGAATATATAGAAATGTTTCATACAAAATATCTCAGGCATTGAGTCATCTGAGAAAAAATATCTTCACCAACTCGTACAAAAATAGTAGATAAGAAGTTATTACAGCTTTTAACACAACATAAATGCTCTTTAATTCTGTTAGAAGATTTCGACCTTTGGAGGTCACTGAGTCAGTTGAGCACTTTGTTATAACTGATGAATGACGTGTCTGTGCAGCTCTGTCCTCCTGTAGCTTTTCAGCCCTGTCACTTGTGACTGTCAGTGCTGCTGTGGTCGCCGAATGGTTTTGCTAAGTTGGCTCAGCCTCTCTCTGCATACATGCTGATATATCAAAATTTTCCTGTGCATGAGAACTTATATATTTCAATGGAAAAAACATAATTACTGGCTCTGGTTCAGTAGTAGTTGTATCAATCCATTCCAGACTTCCTGTGTGGGAAATTGATGTCTTAAAATTGCCTCTATGGTCTCATCCGCCTCTGTATATTTATAGAAATTGGGATGCGCATCAAACAAGTGATTGATTTCATTCATGATAAAAAATAAGCTCTCTACCCTGTTGTAGAGAGTCTGTCCTGATGCTGGCCCTGATTCTGCTGAAGTGCTGGCCTTTTCTGCAATCTGATTTGTAGCAAAAGTGTTGACCCTTTTGGCATAATTTTCATGGGAAAGTAGTCTTCCTGAGGTGCCCATCAAGATAGGAAGACCTCTGTTCTGCAATGCTATGAATTTGTCCATGAATTTATTGATGTCTGTCTGCATATCCTGGCTTCTTCTCTCTAATGCTTGTACTAGGTTTCTTAGTGTCAGGACCCTTTTGACCATCGAAATGGTCTTAGTCCTGTTGGCGATTCCCATTTTGACCAGCTGAGAACTTGTTCTGTAATTTAGCACATTAATCATTCTGGTGGCAGCCTCAGGCATACTGCGTAGAGATGCCCTTGCTCTTTGGATTTCCCTATGTGCTTTTCTAGTGAGCCCCATCTGCTCATGAATAGCCTCAATGTATTCCCACTGGTCTGTGATGGATTGGCCAATATTGGCCCATAGGAATCTCTTGAGTTCAGATGTTACTTTGTCAAGTGTGAGCTCTTTCTCTAGCTCATTTATCCTCCTTTTCAGAGTCTTTACCTCTCTTTCTCTCTCAGCTATGTTTTGCTTGGATTTATCATATTTTTCATTGAGCTTAGCCAAAGTATCTTTGGCTTGACTCAGCTCTGTCATTTGGGCCTCCAAGACTTGAATTTCATTCTTGAGCTTCTGCATGTCAAGACTTTCAGCCTGCTCTGTTGTTGGTGCTGAGGTAGAGGGTGTTGCTTGCTCTGTCTGCTGAATGGGAGGGGCAGTGGTTTGAGGGGCTTCTTCCAGATTGATTGTTTCTGGAGGGGGCTAAGAAGTTTGGCCTGCCTCTTTTTGTTGCAATGCTGCCTGCAGTGCAGCTTCTGATTCTCCCAACTTTTCTTGTGTTTGGATGAGATGTTTATAGAGTGACACCAGCATAGCTGCTGCATCCTTGTCATGTCTCAGCTGGGCAACTTCTTCAGTTTGGGGATGAAGAGTTGCTGGGATCTTGATCATCTTTCTTAATGCTGCCAAATCTGCATCCCTTAGCTTCAACAGCTCCTGCACAGCTTTGACATCCTTGGGATCATGCCCAAGCTCTATTATGATGTCCTCCAAAGCTTTGATCCTATTGTCCTATGCTTGAGAGGATGCTCTTTCCAACTCAAGTTGTGCAGTAGTATTATTTAGGCTATTTTCTAGCCTGTAGTTCACCAATGTTTTATCTGCCAAGGAGGCATATACCATCTCACCCGTTTGCTTGTGTAATTCAATCTGATCCATCGGGTGGATGTCCTTGGCAAGGACCTCAGGTGTCCTAATGTATCTGTAGCTGACTGTGGCTGCTGCAC